>DWJK01003264.1:0-13365 GCA_018248815.1 Croniades pieria auraria
GTACACAATACGGTATAGAAAACCATAGCCCACACCATACAAAAGGACAATCGTATTAAGTGCTCTTCCATACACTTTTATTACACGAACTTGTGATCCATTGTATTTTAATGCCCCATTCTTGCCTCCAATCTATCTTCGAGTGTTCTTTACGAAGCCGCCTATTCATTATTTTTTTAATTGATATTAGTCGTGTTTCTTACTTTTAAAATTCTTTAGTTCTTTTTTAAATAAACGGCAAGCTAAGGCAAGATTATTGTACTGCGAAGGTTTGGCGATAAATACAATTAATTTCTTTTCGAGTTTTGACGTGATAAATAATTTATTACCATCATTTAATGATTAGAGTTCCCATATTGGTCTTAGCTGGGCTGCTTGATAAAAAATATTCGTGGCGTAAATCAACTCGTTCTAAAATTAATAAAAAAAATAGTAACGCGGGAGATTCTCCTGGAAAAGAGAATAAAAGGCGGTCACTGTTTGAATATCAATTTACTAGTTTAGTCTATGGCGATATTGCGTTCCGTTCTACGAAGTCAAGATAGCAATTTGATATGTAATTTTTTTTAATCAATTTTGTGTTGCTCGCGAGTCTCTAGTGTTAGATCGTGTTACGTGCTGTACACGCACATGATCTCGAAATTAACAATTTCATAATCTTTCTTACAGCAAATAAAGGTAAAATTCGTAAAGCAACACCGAGCACATACATAATTTTTTCCATAGCGATTCCTATACGAGCTTTAAACCGTACGAAAACAAGTTACATGTTCGTAACTCGTTTTTCTAATGACGTTGCGTGGTAAGGTCAAAATTATTATTGAGAAAAAGAAACGAAGATTCGTAACATAAACACCGCTCTTGTGGAACGACGCACGTTACAAAATTTATAGTGAGACGTATCTGCTATCTAACATATCCATCGTTCAGTGTAAGTAGATAGATACCCCATCTAAGTAACAAATAATAATTACCCGTAGAAATAGTTCTAAATAAAAAAAAATCATACACCCAGAGAGAGAAAATCATCTTACACCCAGAGTAAGTTCTAGAATCAGACAAACACAAGTCGCATTGAACCAGTCACATTCAAGTTTCCAATCCTGTTGCAATTCAGCTGTCAAAAGTTTTAAAAACGCGCCAAACCGGATTGACAAACTGACGTAACCCTAAAACGCTTAAGTTATGCGAGAAAAACAATGCAAGCTGTTTACGCATGCAATACGATTACGCGCGAACATCCTACGGGTTAACCCTTGAAAGTCGATGCAAATTTTGCGCATAAATAAATAATGTATGGGCCCCGACACATAGATATCTGTGCCCGATAAGCCGAGTTAGACAAAGACGGATGGCTAAGCGAGATCGGTTGACACCTCCGCCTGATAAAAATATTAATAAGTAATGTTGCAGTACGATTATTTATGCTAAGGCGTTGTTTTGTTGTACTTGTGAGTGTCAAATTGATGGCTGTGTTTTGGTATGGTATGATAATTACGCCATTGTTTCATAGGGAATAGTTCGTAAAACACTTGCTTTCGGTTATCGTTATAATATATGATATTTGTATGCATTGCACATTGCTCTGAATGTTTTATTCGTTTTAAATAACGTGTATTCTGTATATGTTAATAATAATTATTAGAAATCAATGAAGCCGCTGACTCAATACTACTTGTCGATTACATTATATTCTTTTTAAGAAAACAAAAAAACCTTACGAGTTGATACAAAAGAAAAGTACTTTACAGATATCGCATGTTCATTGATGTTAAGGCCTATCAATTTTCATTTTTAGTGTGTTTGCAAAAGTGTTATAGTGTCGCCGAGGAGAGAATTGTAAATCGGACGCTTTACGTATTTCTAGCGGCTGACAAGAAAATTAAAGGGCAATAAAACTGGAGGCCACTAAATAGTAGCTCAAAGTGGTACAGTCACGAAATCGTTTAATCTTCGGAATTATAAACTATATTCGTACCGTATTACAGTATCTGTTGATATTACAAGCAGCTTGAGTATCTGTGGCCGGCAAAAAGCGCGCCAATTAAATGTCAATCCATGTGTTTAATGGCTTCCAAAATGTCGTTGCAAGAACAATATTAATAATTCAGATTTATCAAATTTAATTTATATTTTTGTGTAAATAAATAAAACTTAATTTAGTTACATATGCATGTTCTGGAAAGTAACTATATTTTTTCCATTCCAGATGATTCGTCTTTTCAAGTAAACCGTCTCTAGTTGTTGTTGACGTGTTATTATGACTTTTTCTACAAATATTACATTAAATCCGTATAGGTATACATATATGTATATATATACATATCTGATAAATGTCGCCTTTTAAGTCGTCACGCATGAGCAATACGCCAAATGGCATTAAGCAATGGAAATGATTACTAAATAAATAAAAAAGTCTAATATGTACATAAACATTAAATTATGTATATCACAAGGTAGTAAGTTAAGAAACATATATGTATATAGATAATAATAATAATTCGAATACTTCAAGTGAGTTACGTCGTTATTATTTTGAACAAACCCAAGTAAGTTTTCAGCGTGTTTTAGAACGCTGGCTTTAGTCCAACGGTTATGAGAGTTACGTCGCGCGCCTCTGGCGTGGGTTCAATCCCCGAGCACCATGTGTAATAGGCCTTCATCGAAGCTACGTATTTTGATTATGAATATTGTAGTCAAAAAAGGCCCACATAAATTTGTCTCTATACGGTCGCGGTCTAGGCGTTGTGCCTTTAAAGTATCTGAGAGACTTACATTTAAATTTTTTTTAAGTAAGTAATTTTAATTCTTTTTTTTTCAAGAAAAATAAAGTAGAAAAAAATTTGAAAATACTTGCATTTTAAAAATATAGGTAGATATATTTGTTTACCAGTGTAAATCAAAAGTTACAGAAGTGGCATAGGCATTGTCCTTTGCAACGTCATTTGCTCAGAAATGTCAGTCGCGTATTGGTCGAAAACAAAATTAATACGTATGCTTATGTTATTGAAGTGGCTAACTTATATAACTATTAATTTTTATCAGAGAAGGAAAAACCACTTAACGTGCCCGATAGCTCAGGTGTTTTATATGCTTAATAAATACTAGGTGTGACCCGCGTTTTAATTATTTATTTGCAATTTTGACTAAAGAAATAAATATGTACTATTTATATGTTTGTATAAAAATTATTGAGCCAAATTCTTTGTTGTTTCAAGCTCCGTCCATAATAAAGTTCATCATAATCTGTTTCATTATTTTGCCATGATAAACAAACAAATAGTTACTCTCATACAATATTAATACGGTTGAAATCATTCTCTAAATATCACTCAAAAATTGACTAAGAAATACAACATTTTGGTCGATTTCACTTTAATATTTCAATACGCATTTTTAAAAAAGAACATTTTTTCATTGTATCTCAATTTCAAAAAAATTTATCGTTTGTCAAAAACAATACTTATCCAAGTCATTTTGATTTTGCCTATATACGACATAAGTGTGTCTAACATTTACCTAAAGAGATATGTGTTTAAAAAATGTAAATGTCAAAGTGACACTTGGCATTTCTCATATTTCTCCTTATATCCGACATGCGATTATATTACCAACGGTGACATATACATAATCTGAAGCTACTTCAAGGAGAAAGTTCTGGATAAGCAAATTGATTGATGGAGGGGATAATACCTAAACTAAAAGCCGTCAGTGGCTTATCAGTTTGATTAGATACGTTCGCGAAGGAATTTCTCCTTGTTGTTTGTTTGTACTGAAAGTCTAAGGTTAAGTCGCCATTTCGTATTCATTACGTGGTTTAATGTACGGTTAAATGGTAAATAATATTTAAGGAGTTAATGTTTTCTGAGCTTAAAGAAATTATTTACATAACGTCAGTACAAATTATTGCGCAATTGCCAAGTTGTTCTATTTTTTCCTTTTAAAATATTTTTATGTCTTTTACTAAACTGTGCAGCACGTGGTACGGTTAACCAAACTAACCTAAGGAAAACATTAAATGTTCCTTGGCGAGTTACCTAACAATCAGGTAAATGGGATAGCTACCGCATTAAAATGGCCCCAATAATTCATTTCTTAATGCAATGTTTCACCCATTATTTCATTGTACCAACACCCGGTTCAAATGCCCTAACCCTTCACCATACGGCGTCTTTGATACCCCCGACTTTCACATCCTTCCTGTTTTAAATGTATTCACGAAGCGACAAAAAATCTAATGCGTATCATTTGACGGTTTTTAGACAAAAGCCGGCTATCTATTGTGGGGGTTAAAAGGGTTTTTTATTACATCGAAAGTGGTTTGGAAGATGCAACCGATACTTTGCCCAGGGGTTAAGTTCAGTAATCGCGTAATGTAATGACTATACGTTTTATTATTTCTATTGGATCAAAAAACATTCACAGTTCAAAAACGCGACGGATATAACAAACGTTATCTCGGTTGCCGGCCGGCCGTTTATTATTAAAGCGACTATCAACAAATTGCAAAACAGTTGGGACAAATCTAGAAATGCAATGAACGCTGCAATAAATTTCGCGTCAAAGCGAGAGTAATGGTTTACACATTCTAATCAAGGATTTATAAATATCCTGTCTCAGCTCAGTCCGTCGCTGTGTTGATACCGCTCGGCGATGATTTACGCATTTGTTTAAAATCATCGAAAGACCGATTGCTTTTAATTAAATTTAAATTGACTCGTTGTACAGGTTGCCTCGTTCGCCCTTTTCAATTTGAAGACGTCTTGCAAACCGCCGCCACACGATGTTCTATTGTCGAAAGTCCCTTATCTGGCGTTACAATGACGCAGCTACCGTGTGCATTATGCAACAGGAACGTAAGCTACTTTGAATAAAACATCCTATTGTCAATATTATAAATATTATGCTAATGCGATAAAAGAAATTTTTGACTCCGGTCCCAACGGCCAGGTGTTTGCCGTGAAAGGGTTGCTCGCGAGATTCAAATGTCTTGCCACCCTATTCTGAATGTGATCATTTATTAAGATTTTGTCCATTGTTTAGCTCGTTATTCCCATAGATGTGTATGCATGCTTAATAATTTATGTGAGAACAATGTTAGTGATATATTTTTTAAATATTCTAATGTGTTCACGGCTGTAAGGATTTGTATTGTGTTCGGTAAGACGTTTGGCGCTCGTAAATTTTGGATCATCAAAATTTATTGCTCGACCTTGTTACATGGGATGTGGTATAAGGTTGTTTTATTGTGAAGGATACATTGAAAAAAGATTTCTGGTTAATGTTACGAGATTGAAGGGATTTTTCAGTTATATTTACATTTATCTACAAAACACACGCCACACGGGTAGGTACAATTATTTTTTTACAAAAACAATAAAGTTGACGATGTGTATTTAAAATGAGAACAATATATTCTTTAACCTGTCCAAATTAAATGGAACAAATTTTACAATTGGTTGCCCAACGAAATGAGTTTGAATTGCGCTCATGTTATATTCGTAATACAAACGTACAAATTGTTACAATTTCCGTGGTGCGTGGAACAAAAACTGCTCTGCCCGAAATTACGTAATTATTCCTGTTACTGTCATCTCGGTTCTTGATCTGTGTAATTTTTGTATGGTCCGTTAATATTACTGTCATTGCTCGATATGTTTATTGCACGAATTACGTGTTGCCTCTTTTTCTATAATATATCATGATTTTTTGTTGTTATTTACACCAAAACACAGTTGTAAACCGTCGAGGCGAGCTTCCTTCTAAAACAGTAGATCCCTTGTCCTGGAATAGGTACATACAACTATGTCGTTGTATGTACTATGAATATAATATTTAATCTGTCTATCTGTCGGTAACTTAAATATTTCCAATACTCTCTCATAACTTCATTTCACAGATAATAATATATGTTATAAATAGGCTTAGCCAAGAAAATATCTCTAAGAAATTTAGCGCTTGCAACATCACTCGCAGGAGTTATGTAGCATTGTGCAGCTCAGCTCGGAGTTAAGACATAAAACGTGAAAACATTTTCCAACGGACAAAAACTCGGCAGACAGCCGAGAATTTCTTCCCAGCTGTAATTGCGTTAAGATAATTCTAGTTAGGCCAATTCTTTAATTGGAATATAATTTTTATGGACATTCACTTGATGTACTTAATTGCGAGTAAAATGCACTTTAAGTATACTTGATTGCGTCCATCTGTCGACACTTTCTTTTTGTTGTACATTAACGCTAATCTGTTAACTCTGTTGCTAAGTACGCCTCTGTCATTACTGCTGCAAAACAGCAGCAGCGAGTCGCGTTATTTCATAGAGTATGGCTGTTTTTAATAATGACCTGTAATATACAGTGGAAGTGAAAATGCATTGCTTTGCTATGTTGTCAACTATTTTTACCACTAAACATAGTCAGCATCGATATTTCAAGGTTCGATTTCAACATCTGTAACTTTTTATTACGTTGGCGGCTTCCATCGCTTCAACAAAGTTATGTCCACCTGTATATTTAAATGTATTATACATATTACGATGTAAATAAACAATAATATGATATAATGTTATGTCATAAGAACATAAATAGAAATGTTTTACAGATGGTATGTATGGTATGGTTGGGAATGTATGTAAAAGCAGCAAAATGCTTATCTTAAATCGTGGGGCGAGCCGCCGTCGAAGAAACTCCAATGATCGGTAATTGGTGTTATTTTCTCTCACATTCAATTCTTAGGGGTTAATTATGTAATTACGGTTGGGATACACACCCGCATATATATATGCGGTTTCGAACATTTTACACTTGCTTATTCGTTGCATTAACGGAAATATTATTATTTAAGTGGGTAGGTAGGATATATAGTGAAACCGTTTAGTACCACAACTTCTTTCCACTGGTAACGCGTGGAACGTGTCGCGGCAGTCAAAATTCGAATTATATTTAAGTTACAGCTATAAAAATGTTATTGTATCATTGGCTGGTAGATATGAATAAATCGTGTAATGAATTTGTCCCGGCGACACTACTTTTGACAGGAAGTTGAACGACTCTTACTGACGATATTATCTATTCCGAATGGAATAAATTAACACTTTATTTTAATTTTCTGGCTATATAAAGAAGTAATATTTGCATTTCGTGTGGATTTTTTAGATTTTCGCCTTTTAGGAAATATATTTCGCGGTTGATGTAATTCGAATAACCCACGTTTCATATAATGTACACATACATATGTATGTGTACATATATCACAGTTTTGTCAAGTTTCGTTCTTTAAAGAACGATTTAATAAATCAACATCAAACGGTTGTGTTCAAGCTGTTTAATCTTCGAATCCTCACGTCCCAATTAATGGCCAGTACAACATACACATTCAGGTACTGACAAAACGTATGGTAATAAGACGATACACAGATGGTGGAGCACAGCTGTTCAATTCTTATGCAAAGTCCTTCATTGTGCTGTTGGTAATAATCGTGTACTAACACACGAGTACATGTGCGAGTACACATACGCCTGGCAGCAGATTTTGGAGCTGGAAGAAACAAACCGTATTACCACACTTATCACAGTTATATTACTATTAAGTGACTTGAAAATCTACTTAAAAACAACCTTTTTTACATTCGACGGTTAATGTCTAAAAATCAATTAGAAAATGTTTAAGGTGACAAGTTATGAAAAACGTCATGAACTTTTTTAATTTGTTTAAAACTGCTTTTTTTTACTGCTGGGGTCGATTTGACGCCGTTTATCAAATTCAGCGAAATTTTTAGACAATCTAATTATGTATACATTTTCCGGTTCTCTGTATTGTTCACAAACCTGACATAAATGATGGCGGTCATCTGTATTTTACATATTTTTTTTACTTCAAATTTATATATGAATGAGTTAGTGTTAGGCGTCAATAAATTTTGACTTACATGATCCTAGAAAAAAAAACTGTACCTACTTGGTTAAATAATTATTTTTGTGGGCGTTACAGAACTTGCAGTGAATGTGACGCAATATGGCAAGTCGTTAACACTTGGTGTAGTCGGGGTTTTATGGTGGCCGTAAATAATTTACGAGTGCTCGCTATTATTACGAAAACCATCTTCATTTGATCATCACGAGTGAGGGGACTTGAGATGTTCGAAGCCTGAAGTGTAAAATGTTTTTGAATAATATTATTTACGTACATACATACATACGAGTATATACATATTTACATAAACACACAAGCCCATCTCAGTCCACTGCTGAACATAGGTCTTGTTATTAAAATTATTCATTTAAGTATTATGTGGAATCTTCATCCAGTCAGGGTATAGTATTGCGTCAATTGAGAACTAAATTGGTCGTTTCTGTTTTCTTACCACCACCATTCGACAGGTACATAACACAGCAATGATTGTTCAAAGTTGAATTGATCAATGATAGCACCATATCCGCAGAGAAATAGACAGAACGGTTGATCCAGTGATTCACTAATCACATACAGTCACTAGTCTGCCAGCTGTTCCAGAAGAGGTAGGTTCGATTCCCGGCAAAACAAATATTTGAGTGATTAGCACCAATGTTAGTTGTCTCTGGTAGAACTATCTATATAAATATACATATATTGACTGTACAATGTTTGTAACTTATGTATGGTACAGTTTCAGCCTCGTAAAAAACAAAAGAACCCCGTATAAGTCATCTTCAAATAATATTATTAAACAGCAGAAATGACTATACATTGTTATATAAAACTATTTTCGAACAGCTTTTACTTGGCTTTAAATGTTGTGAGGGTATGATGCATGAACGTATTTTCTCTCCCCATTCTGTTTCTACGCGTGCATAGAATGAGCTAATTCACCGACTTCCTGCATAAAGTTTTATAGGTGATAAACTAACCCAGTACATGGACCACACGCAAGACGGAATGGGTTACATCTTGTGACATTAATATCAGCACTATACATCATCTGAAGCGCCTGTTGCTTGACCCGGTGACAAATCGCGAACGATCGGATGACACGGGATCATTTTTATTATTAATTGACAAATGTATCGCCATCATGACAAATGATGACTAAGTCTTATCTCTTGAGATACTAAGGACAGCCAATGTGAGTGTTTCATATATTATGAATAAAGGGATGACTTTCAAGTCAAATATAATTCTTATATCTCTGTGTAGATGTCTGTGATTTGTTCAGACTTTATGTAAAGTTATGATTGTAATTTTTTCTTGGTATTCATTATGATTTTCGTATCTCCGCTATACAATGTGTTACGGAATTTCGAAGATATTGTCAACCTCAAAAAATCTATTCAGGTCAGATAAAGTAAAGTAGGTGTTCATATTCAATACTCACGTAGGATTTAACCTATTCGAAATCCTGATCGGACTTATCGTGAATCGTTATACCTCTTCTATCTTCAGATGCTATACCCAAAAATTGTTCAGCAAATCATAAACTATCGCCAATCACCATGTAATCTGTTCGGAGCTTATAATATCAAACGAAAACCCGGCGTTCGATACTTACGTGAGGGAAAAAAGTCAAAAACCTATCTCGATTGAGGCGGACCATTAATTATCGTTCCAGTTATTAATTTTTACCCGATATCGATATTCGATACATCGCATTTTATAACTCGATATTATATCGTATTGATTGAATTACATGTCAATATAATTATGTATGCGGTTCGTTAAACGAAATTCAGAATCACCGCCATTTTGTACTGAATTGCTGATAACTCACACTCTAATAGTGAGATACCGACGTGCTATATTTTGTGATATACTAGAATGTCATTGATATATATTTTTATAACTAAAATTTAAATAAGGAACGATAAATATTTTATGTAATATTTTGAAAAATAAAATCTTTTTGTGTATCTTGACCGCATCTACAATATTCATGTTCATGAATATGATTTTTAAATTATTCATTGTGGAACAAATACATGTTTTATTTAATACTTAATATTAATGAGACTGTCTTTTTATGTGATCTAAGTGGGGAACAGATACGCCAGTCACCCGATGATAATTGGTCACTGCATCTCATTTTTTTCTAATATCCAATCTGCCGCAATACAGCAGAAATGCAGAAATCATTGTTTTCATATTAACACGTCACGGATTTTACTTATTAATTATAAATATTATGAACTGTTACCGAGCACTATGAGCACTCGAATACTACATATTTATTAAACGTCACAACATTAGAATACTACATAAGTATTCCAATATGAACATACATACCTACGCATATGTACACAATTGTACACATGATAAATGATATAATTCAATAAAACAGGTACATGAGATAACTGAACACCAAAGAAACACCTACATAAGTTATCAAAGCATTATTATGCATAATAACATTGTACAAAGAGCACGGAGAGAAATTCGCACAGACATCCGAAGCATTGCAAACGCGAATTTGCCGAGGAACGAAATAAAAACAATTTGTACTCGAAAATCGCACGAGTATCCGAATTATCGGCTGTCATCGCTGCCGGGTTAAGTGCTTAATTTTCCTTTTACATTGTGAAAATAAAATAAATAAGAGAGTAGTAGTCACGCCATATCGGGAACCCTCTGCTCGATCCATCACTGCGCGGGCGTGGTGGCCGAACGCGGACTAATCGCTCCCCCGCTGATAGATGCGACGCCATCTTGAATTTCCTTTTTTAATTTCTTTTTTCTTTTTCGCTCGCTGCGCAAACGCAACGGACGGAGCCTAATTAAGCCGCCTTGTTCGGGTTGACGGATCGTATGTAGAAATTATTTAGATCAGTTTTATATGAATTGCTAACGATTATTTTTATATTGTACAGTTTGAAGTGCGGCCTGTTTGTTATATAAATGTGTTTTAATTATTATTTTATACATTTTATATTTATTGCACGTACAATCTGAGGAATGTTAATGTTAGTTACATTTGCATAAAACATTACAAAGCGAGTCATATTAGATCAGATATATTATTTATGCTTGTGTTAACTGAAATAAATGGCATAATCGCGACTATTATTGAAATTATGTATTTATTTACTATTGTACATTTATTTAATTTTTGTTTATGATAAACGCTTCTGGCAAGGGCATAATTATATTTTCAAATGTAAGTTGTTTGTTGGAAGTGCAGGTCATTAATATGAATTTAAATAGTTTTAAATGATAAACTGTACCTACGTACCTACTGTTTCTAGTCGTATGCTTTGTTTTACTGATCTATTTCTAGAGATCATACAATATATCAAAATAAGCGTTGACTATTATATATTGCGACCAAAAACTTAGATCTCATAAGCTAATCTGTAGCATCAGCACATACGGCGTGCGAAACTGTCTTATATCGTTAAGCGGAGTTTCGTGGATCCTAACATTACATACAATAATAATATATTTGATATACTCTATGCGTGTGTAAAACTAACGTTTAAATGAAGCGAAACAGCCCTATCAATAATTAAAAAATTACTAATTTGTCCTTCATAGAAATAAACGTCAGTCCATGTGCCTAAAATATAATTCGATAGATGTCGTTGTTAAAAGTATTTGTCTGTGTTAGTGTTTACATAGATAAAAAACAAATTACTCCGTCCTTAATGTGACAACACAAAGATTATACTCATATCTTGCAACACTTGTATATTCAGCAACTGTTGCCTCCAGTATAAACTAAGTAACAAAAGGCGCAATTTTATAGCGGCACAATCACTCGAAAAGTTTAATTAAAATATCAAACGGAATGAGCCTAATTAGGAATGAGCCTCACACAATCCAGATTTCTGTTTGTCGGAAATACAAATTCTGAGCATAAATTCGAAATTCCGCCTCGACCTGTCGTTAAGGGGACATTTGGTGAGCGTTCTTTATTCTTTACCCTTTTTTGTTACACATTTGAGGCAAAAAAATGTAAATAATACGATCCCTTGGAAACGTCGAGATACGAGTGAGGTTAAGTTTACGATATACCGAGCTCTCTTTTGTTATATCTGTGATCCGTTCTGCAGAGCGGACTGTTTTATTTTTATTACAAAATTTCTAAATGTTTTAACTCTTTTAAACGGTGTTGCTGTCACTATATTACACTCATTCGTAGGAAAGTAACCATTACTTATTGTACAGACAAAATGTTTGTGTAACCAATAGTTTGTCGTTTTGTATCTATTTTTATTGTAAATATAGCCAAAAACATCCAATAAGATATGAACCGGCTGTTTATATAAATCCCTAACTCAGTGTATCCCCGGCTTTACCGCATACATTTCAACTGACGGGACCACTCCAGTTGAGGTTAAGTGCAGGTATCGACCATCTTTTTATTTTTTTTTTGCTGCACTCAAAAATAGGTTATAACCTATTTATTTTTGGCTTTTGAAATTTTGTAGAGAATAAACTTTAATTTGATCGCATGCGATGAGAATGGTTACCCTTTTTTAATGTCCAGAAATGTGTTGTTCGATATCAATAAAATTGGAAAAAAGACGATGTGTATCCAATGGTTTTATTACAAATAACTTTTTATGGGATATTTTGGATTTGAGTTATGTAGCATCGAAATGTATTCATTATTGTAATATATCCAATGAGTAATTTTAGACTCATCTTTAAATAAAATAACATGAGAAAAGATACGTTTCTTGAATGCCATCCAGTGATGGTTCGTGATGTAGACTATTAGTATCGTGTCGTACATTTTCAATTCCACAGATTTAGATTCCACAGAATTTTGTTCGAATGACACTCGATTTTTTACACAATACAGAAATCAAATGAGAACGATGCAGTGTCCGCGGTAAGAGAGTCAGTAATAACCTAACAACCGCGGTAACAGGTAAAGCCGTGGCCATCAAGGATCAAAGCCTCCGCTAACAATCTGTACCACAGTTAATTCGATTAGTTTTTGTGACAGCGCCCTTACACATACAATCATACACGATGATATATTTTAAATTATACACCTCACATACTCTCGCTATTTGTTCTTTGTTGCCGTTTCATAGAAATCTGCCTCTTATGGTGCAATTATTTAAGGTTTGTTTTTCTTAGGAAATTACTGCGTTCTCCGGCGATGATTCAAAGAAATTCATGTGAATGGGACTACCTGCTACATGACTTGATACGTCGATGACTTCATGCAACAGATGTCCAACTTCTGCTTATTTGTTTCTTCATTGGGTTGTTTTGTTCTAATAACTAGTTGCAGTCGATCCCTGTATACATCGTGAATTTATACAATTACTTTTTAATACAACTAACATAGTTTTTTTTTAAATGGTTACATGTGTTGTATAAGTAAATTCATGTCATTCGTAATAAATTAATGTATAATAATAGTGCGCAATAAATTCAAATGCT
>DWJK01003265.1:0-13365 GCA_018248815.1 Croniades pieria auraria
CGTAACGTACTGCCAGACGACACAGAGTCGATAGGGTATAGACGGGTATGTACATGGTAAACGTGGGCGCCTACAAGTAGTACATACTTTGCCACCTGTATGTGTTAATTTTACATGTTTCAAGCTATCCCTATAAATGTTTAAGTGAAATACAATGTTAATGTTATTCTAAAGTTTGTTGTTACAGATTAATTTGAAAAGGACGACGTTCATGGGCTACGATATGTTACAACAACGAGCGATGGCCACTTAATCCACACAAAAGTAAAATCTTGTTAATAGGCCACCACAAATAATTTAAACACCACGAATATTTCGCCACGCGAATAATTGGTAAGCGAGGAAAGCAATAATTAGTCAAGGACTGGGCTCAATGGCACTCATTGGGGCAGGCCTATGTCCAGCAGTAGACTAAAATAGACTGATAATAATGAAGAAATTTACGGCAGAGACATGTCTATTTATTCTCATCTCTATGCCATACAAATAGTTCGCTTGGGTCGGTGCCAGGACGCCGAAACTCGCGGGTATACATTTCAAGGCCGCTGGAGACCGTAGGATTGTTTTAATGGCAATAAAAGTATATTTATCTGTTTTAAATACGTGTTTTACACTGTTCTATTAATCGTAGTGCTAAACAAATACGATAAAAAGAATAGTTCGATCAATTAGCAACAAAACTGCTTCACGGCGGTGATAATTTAGGTGACGGGCAATTTATTAACTTTTACGTGCTTATCTTTTTTTTATATTTAGCCTAGCAAATAGGCAGACGGGCCACCTGCTGGTAAGTGGTCACCGTCGCCTATGGACATTTACAACACCCGGCCAATGCTTTGCCGGCTTTGAAGGAGAGCTCTCTTTGCGCTTTTCTCGAAGAACCCCATGTCATAATGCTCCGGAAAAAAACCTCAGATGGAAGCTCATTCCACATTATGCAGGTTCGCGGCAAAAACGATCATGAGAACTGAACTGTGGAGGACCACCACAAGTCTAGGTTATCTGATATAAGAGTTAATAATTTTTTTTCTATTGTACCGACTGGACATAGGCCTTTCCCAAGGTGTGCCACAATACTCGATCCTCCGCAGATCTTATGCTTGGGAAAGGCCTATGTTCAGCAGTGGAACGGAAAAGGCTGACATGATGTTGATGATGATGACATGATGATATACCGACTGCCAATGAAAACTTATTCTCCGTTAATTCACTGCTGAAGAGTAGAGTTAGCTGTAAACAATTCTCCATGAAGAAGAAACCTTCAGGGATGAAGGATAATATGCTGTTATTATTGCTCTGTTAGCCGAAAAAACTTTTTAAACCACATAAAGCACTTCTGCATCCATCCGAGAACTTCCCTAACATAGAACAATATCAGTTACCAAACGATAGATGTACCGATTCAGTCTATTAATTGTTATTATTAACCTACAAAAATCCAAGACTCACCTGAGCGACATCTTTCAGCTGTATCCTCTGCATCTCCAGGTCAGCTATCCTCTTCAGCGCAGCTTCTTCAGCTCGCGTGTGAGCTTCCAGGCAGTCCCAGACGATGGCAAACTCGGCTAGTTGCTCGAAGCGGGGAGTCTGCGGCTCGGGAGATTTAATCTGGGAAACATAAAGTAATAAGAATTTTTTGTTTTTTCACAACTTCTTTTATGTATAGGGGAAATTTCTGACTACATCCAGTGGCATTATTCTAATAATTCCTATGAAGCTCGGAATGTGTTGTTCCACTGTAGGGTTTGCAAAGATACATCATGGGTAGGCATTACCTATGCCAACATATGAGAATATTCTCAATATGTTCATGTTTGACACTAATTGTCTCATGTCAGATACGAAATCTGTTTAGAAATGAAGACTATATGAGTGTGGTAATCATTTTACATGTGGATGGAGTGCCCAATTGCTACGAATATATTTTTACTCAGTCGTCAGTATAAATTTGATCATTTGTTTGTTTGGACGCTCATGACTCATTCGCGAGTGAATATGTTACTTCGGTTTGTGTGAAAAATTTCATATGCAGAGCTCAGTGTAGGTTAATAATTAAGTTAAAAAAAACGTAATATCACGCCTGTAATCCCCGAAAAAAAAGACAGAGGAGTATAGTACACTCCCACATTTCACCAATTACGTTTTAGTCCTATGGAATAGGTGGTGAGCCTATTGCTATACACCGGGCACTGATCTAGACTGCGAGTCACTACTAGAAATTTTAAATAAAAAGAATCCGATAGTACCCGATTGTACCCGAGGATTTGAACCCAAGACGTCCCTATCGGCAGTCCGAATTGCAACCACTCGACCAAAGGGCAGTCAATAATAATAAAGTTATTTCTCAAGATACTAGGTATTTCGAAAACTTGCAATCATTCTGATGTTTAAGGGTTTCTGGATAAGTACTAGACATGTAAAGAGAGAGTGTGTGAGAGTGAGAAAGAAAAAGAGAGGGAGAGAGAGAGAAAGAGCGGGAGGGAGAGAGATAAGAGATGCGTGTACCTGGAAGTGCGGGTTGCGCACGTCCCGCAGCGACACGTCCTCGCTGGGCTCGCTGTCGGCCGCCGCCACCTCGTGCGCCCGCTCCAGGGCGCGCGTGCGGCGGTGCAGCCGCTCCTCCAGCCGCCGCGCCTGCGGTGCACTTACATTAGGCAGAGGAATGAACTACTCCCACTGTACACCACCTATGTCATTCATTCCATGGAATGGAGGATGAGCTCATTAACATAAACGGGATGCAGAACCAGATACCAAGCTATTGTTCGGAATTTCGAGTTAGAAAAGTTCAAAAACACTTAGCCCAACTCATGAGTCAAATCCATTCTATAGTTCAGGACGCACGCTTGCAACCACTACACTAACGACGCGGTCACTTACTCACGTTTCAGTAAGAACTCAATTTTCCATACAACTTATGGCTCAATTGATGTAGAATAAAATAGTCATATCCCACCTGGTCCTTGACCTTCTCTAGCAGCTCCGCATACCGATCCGCTTCCTGGTCACACTTATCGCAGGCGATATCACTTTGCTCCAGTCTCTCACTACGCAGCGACTCCAGCTCCCCCAACAAGGCGCGCATCTTGCTATCTCGCTCATCTATCGTCTTCTGCATTGTCTCCAGACGTTCTAACACTTCGACTTCCCTTGCGCTCTTCTGTTCCAGTTGACTCTCTAAGTTTGTTATGATATCTCTTAACAACGAGACCTTCTCTTCGGACGCCTTGAGCTCGTCATCGGTTGTCACCTTCCGAGACTCCAACTCTGTTATAATCTGGTTCATTTCCCTCGTCTGGGCTTCCAATTGCTCCACCTAATGCACACATCGAACGAAAATACAATAACTAATGACATTTAAAACAACATCCCACATAGACAACATTTTATTCATAAATACAATGAATTATAAACTCTATCACATGTTAATAATGAACAAATTAGTGTGGAACTATGGTGCAAGGCATGCGCTATTAGATGTGAAAACACTCTCACCAACACTACAAAAACCAAGACAGAAGAAAACAGAAACATGTTACTACACAGCCAACATAAAAAAAATGGACGAACTACCCTACACAATATTTTTACATTTACTTTGTTACTTGTTAAGTAACAGTGATATTAAATTAAATGGGGAAATATTTCAGAGAACGAAAAACGAATTTTAAACCAGTTACTGTAAGGATAGTTGCTCAGTTATTAACATAAGGGATTATAATATGTATCTCGAACGCAATAAGTATTAAAATCGTGTCACTTACATGTGCATCGTGCTCCCTACAGTTACAACGCGCGAGGCGCAGGTGTCGGATCTGCGAGAACGCGCACTCTATTTGCAACACTTCCTTTACACCTTATCTCCATTCTTATAAGGACTATTTTTGTATAATTATATGATCCTTACAAAAAATATACATTAACGCATACATAAATATACATTATTGCTTGTATTGTAGCCAAATCATATTATATGACATTAAATCAATTCATGTTTATATAATTATTTATAAACGAAATTTAAAAAAAAATTCTGATGTGTGTCAAGTTTGCCAACCTGCACTTGGCCAGCGTGGCAGACTATGTCCTTAACCCTCTCAATACGAGAGGAGACCCATAGTCCAACAGTGGAATGATAAATGGGTCGAATATTATTATTATTATTATTTAAATGAAATAGTTATTGATCAATTGACAGGGAAATGTTTAAGTTATGTACATATATACTTAGCTATTTTATATATCGTAGTGAAAACAAAATAAAAAACAGAGCAACACAAAAGAAATAATATGATAAAATTGCATCAGAGAAGTCTGGGAATAATTAAATTTTAATGATTTAAAACTATTGTGTTCCGTTCAAATGATTCGCAATCAACAGATTCTTTAAAGTCATTCCTTTCCCTTACCGTTAGTACTAATTATTCCAAGAATTACAAGTCATTCATAACAGAAAGGTAACATCACGCCTGCAATCCCCGAAGAGGTAGGCAGAGTAAAATAGTAAACTCCCAGAACATTCATAACAGAAACATCTAACAATCCATTCGTTACATCTCACATTAACCCTTGAAAATATTTTTCACTAAATTGTTAGAAACATCACTTGACTCATTCATTCAATTGATCATTCAATTAACATAAACGGATCACCATGATACACGAGTTAAATGAACATGCAATATATTATAAGAAATTTAGATGTATCTATGAATATGAAACAAAACAACACACCAGAGTCAGCCAGTATTAAAAGGTCAATTTAAGGGTTAATTGACGAGTGCAGGAACAATGAAACACTTGCAGCGAGAGGTCACTAGCCTGCATTTTATGTAAACTTAATTTCACGGCTATGATAAACGGAGGGGTAGGCAGAGAAGTTTAGTGCTCACCCACGTTTCATCAATCACGTTTACGTCCACCCATAGAATAGGCGAATTGTATGTGAAATCAAATATAATGGTTAATAGTAAATTATCACTGATTTTAACCTATTTTTACTTAAAAGAAGTCATTAAAATTAAATTACATTGTATTGTAAAATATTTAAGCAAATTAATGAAATAAATAAAATAAATCAAATTTATAGAAATTATAATAAAAATGTCAGGTGCAGTGTATAACATCTGCTAGAAGTGTCATGATAGCGGACAACAAATGTTAAACGATTAGACGTGAGGGTGACGTGAGATTAGTGATGTGAACACACAGAACAAATTTATTAGTACGAGTGCTAAAAACATGTTTTTCATTACTGTGTTAGTGCGGACACACTTGATATATACAAGTAGAGTTACCCTTATAAAAATTATGAGTAATTTAATTATGCATTTGACTTGTCGAATATTAATTTCACTGCATTGTTTAATTGAGGACATTTCGTCAATATGTTTGCCGGTTCGGCAACCGTAGTGTAGGACGCCCACGAGCCCGGTGGGATGACGATCTGCGAAAGGCTGCAGGCAGATGCTGGATGCGACAAGCCGAGAACAGGGCGCGATGGCGCTCTTTGGGGGAGGCCTATGTCCAGCAGTGGACTGACACAGGCTGATGATGATGATGATGACGTTAATATGTAATTGTACTGCAACTGTTTTTGTATGATTACATTATTCTTACTCCAACGTCTTTTATATTCCAACACTGTTGGGAGAGCGAGGCGACGGAAGTTGCCAAGGCTAACTCGTAAGAGCCAAAGGATGGAATACTAATTATTGTGATTAAAGGCAAAGGACAATCCAGATTATATCTGGTTATTTAATATAGAGAAACAGATCGAGAAGGAGTGGCGAAAAGAAGAGGGGAGAGGAAGGGAGGAAGATAGAGAGAAAGCAAGAGAGAGTACCTCGGCGAGGATGCGCGCGTTGCTGTGCAGGCGCGCGGCGAGGCGCGCGCTGTCGTCGCGCAGCTCGGCCTCGCGCCGCGCGAACTCGTCGCGCTCCGCCTCGCGCTCCGCCGCCTGTTCCTCCACGAACTGCCGCGTCGCGCGCAACTGCCGGTTGGCCGCCTCCAGCTGTACACCATGGCCACCGCTTAACGATCAACGCTAACATACGTTCCCTTCTATAGTGGGATTAACTATCCTCCCAGCCCATGACTGTTAACTAAAGCATCGTTCACATTAGGATTCACCAATACGTCAATATGATTCGGTCCATAACAGCATGTTACGATATCACTCGAATAAAAACGCAAAGTAAATTTGATTTCACGGAATTATTTAATTTAGTACTTGTTAAGAACAGCCACTTTAAAAATAGAAACATCTTACTGTTTTACGCGGCGTATATAACCGTTCAATTGTATAAAAAATTGGCAAAAATAATCTATTAGATAAATTGAAAAACAGAATTTCGGCACCAAACCTATACAAAGTAGTAATGCAAAGAACATCAAAAAGGAAAGAAAATTTCTGAACATCATCCAAGCTTTTAATTAAAACCTTCGCATTTCTAACGAGTAACATAAGCCATGCCCGCCCTCAGCTCTAATGCTTTTTTTAATACTTTTAGTTTTAATTTGATAAATGATACAGCGTGTATTCTCGAATATTCTGAGTAAGAAAGGTACAAGTCTTCAGAAGCAATTAAAAAATTGTAAAACTACGATCACATTGTTTCAGTATAAATATATAAATATTATAACGTGCTAAGTGCGGAGCGAGGTACTACAGATATACGTACATACATATACGAACGAGTAGCATACTACGTATAATTTTATATACTATAATGCTGTGTGGCGTGCAGTTACCTTGTGACAGCAGACCTTATGTACAGGCGAGTCGGTCAGCCGCCTCACCTGCCGCGCGTGCCGCAACATACGTCATTATTGCGTGGACAAATATATAGTATATCAATACGTATATAAGGAAATATTTGGTATGTTAAAAGTATAGTGGTTAATGTAGCATTTTCTATTGTTAAATGACATATTTTTTGATATATTCAATGCGTGAGAGTGATAAAGTGAGCAGTAGTAGGAGTTGGGCGAGTCATAAATTCATAATATACACACATAGATTTAAGGCATATTTACGATTAGTGTTAATGTAGGAGCGGTGTGCGCGAGTCTGAGTGTGCATGTGTGTGCGTGCGTGTGTGTATGTACCTGCTGCAGCAGGTCGTCCCGCTCGCGCTGCAGCGCGTCCAGCTCGTGCGCGAGGCGAGAGGCGCGCGCGCGCGGCGACTCGCCCGCGTCCAGCGAGCGCGCCGCCGGGCCCGCGCCCGCGCCCGCCGGCCCCGCCCCGTACCTAACGACCACGCGTATCACTGACACTCCTTTTTATTGAGTTAAGGCGTTCAAGAACACACTCACTGATTTACTGACTTCGAAAATTAGGTCTACGACACAAATGCTATTATCATTACGATAATCATATGGCAGGCCTGAAGCTATCTTTCGCTCTTAAATCCAGCTAAGACTGAAATGCCAACGTCAGTTGGCGAAGCTGCAAAAGCCAGCCAAACAATATTAATTAAGTTTAAGGGCAAATACTCGGGCGTGAAGTATTGAGAGAGGAAGCAGTGAGCAGTGATGACAGCGTTGGACTTTCCCCTTTTGCTCATTGAGACCCGTCTCAACTGTAGGCAGACGTTATAGAAGCATCAAACAGTCCAAATAAATAATTTAAATACAATTAACCCGACTCACCCCTCAGCGATGACGTCAGACTGCGCGTCCTCGGCGCAGGGCAGCAGCTGGGCGATCTTTATCATGGCCGCCTCCAGGTCCGCGCGCAGCAAGCTCTCGCGGTGCAAACATTCAGACATGGCCTCTTCCATGTTCTAATGTGCAAAAAATAATGCTGTTTATTCGTTATATATTTTAACTGCTGATTACATGGTGGCAAAAGGTTAAAAAAGTAACACTTCGTATACAAAATAACTTTTCATATAAGGATAAATTTATAAATCCAATATCATCGTCATGGTCACCTGCAAAAAGGGATATATTATCTGTTTATTACGTTGATTTGATTACGCGTCATAAGATGGCGCCCCCTACATGTCACTTGCTATTGTTATAAGGTAAGTTATCAACAGATGGCAGTACCGAATTTATAAAGGTTTCTCTCCAACTAAATTTGCTTTAATGAAAACATGAATTGTTCTTCTTTTATCTATATTTAGTCAATAGAATAATACATAAACTTTAAAAAGATGCTTGAATCATTAATTACAACAAATCAGTTGAAGGAATTCTAGCCTTCTGACAAAAAAAATGCCTTTGAGAAATAATACAGATGACAAACAGAAAAATCAATATTATTCGTTTATACGCATGATTATTCGTTTATCCGCTGAATATTTTGTCTTGATCAATCGTTATACCAATACGCCAAGGTCTTCAGAGAGGGGAAGAAAGAAAGGAATATGGATTTGAAAGGAGTCTTAATTGCTCTGTAAAAACTAAATTCTCACCTTTCTGTGCATTTCACAGTTGTCGCAGGATCGTTTTTTCAACTCCATGTCTTCGACCAACTCTGTTATTTTAATGTCGCTACATTCCAACATTTTTGTATCTTGACGGCCCTCTGGAAAATAAAAACGATATTATTATTAATGTAACCGACTTATTAAAAATAACAAAAATGTATATTCAGCCTATTAATAAAGTCTGGAGCGCAGGTCGACCAATTCTTATCTTTACGGAGACACCTAAATATACGAGAATAGGATTAGTCGACCATCCATAATCTATACATCGAAAACTGGCTCTTTGATCTTGCAGTGTATCAAAGTAATCAAATAGTGCAAGTAGATATAAAGCCTCAATGTATCAAACAATACTTACTTGTAACAGAAAGTCGGGAGGAAAGTTCGAGCAGATCGTGAGCCTCATTCCGCAGTCTCTTCAAAGAATGTTCCAGCTCCCTCTTGATGTCCGCGCTCAGATCTCTCTGCTGCTGCAGGAAGCCCAGCGCACCGTCCTCGTCTAGTGTGGCGAGGATGGAGTCCAGGTCCGGAGCGAAGTGCACGTGTTTCGAACGTGCCACGAGGCTCGAGTTCAGCTCTGTTATGTTCGGGGACGATGGGCGAGAGTCGGTCTCGAACGATCTGGAATAATAAAAAAATTAATAGAGAATGAAATGTCATAGATTCTACTAGGAGAGTTATATTACAAAAAAAGCGTGTTAAAAATAGGTTTTCTTTTCTATTTTTTATTACCTATATGATAGGCAGATATTGGTAGGATCGATTAGATTTTGGCCGCGATCCCGTTTAAAGCGCAGATGCGTCCTTAGAAAGAGTACGCAGGCCTATAAAAAGCCTTGCTTTGAGATATTGTAGTTGAAAGAAACGTTTTCTTTGACATTAGAACTGTACGTATACTGACAGTAGAGTTTTATATTCGCATACCTAAATATTAAATAATGAAAATGTATTCAGTACGTGGGCATGAAAAAGAGTCGGGTTGAGATGGCATCTAAATATGTATGTAAAAATATTTTAGTACAAAATATTACATCCAAGTTTCATTCCAAATAATCTCCTAACAGATTCCCCCGTTCAGTTAACTCTATCAGACTGTACCGAACAGTTAGAGACGCGTTAGCCTATATATAGTTGTTCCTATAAATTACCATGTTCGTATTAGCAGTAGTGTACAGATGCGTCTAAAATGGTCGCGACCCCAATACAATCTTGGAGATTTCCAACGAAAACTGATACATGAAATGCATAGTGCATGTTAGTTGGCATGCGGCCAGTCTCCGCTGCAGCGTTAATCTAGTCTAACGCCTGTAACTCGAACAGGAAAACAAATTGACAACACACATGTATTGCACACGGCGCTCTCGCTTCTGCCGTCTCTCGCGTCTACCATTCTCTGTTATGGACTGGCCCGTCGGTCATATTTAGTGATTTGAAGGTTTCTGCTAGTCTCTTATTGACTAGCGCGTCAGTCTTATTTAGTTAGTGAATCTGGGCAGGAGGTGGCAGGTTCGATTCCCATCCAGAAAAAATGTTTGCATCATGCGCACGCGTGTTCGTGAACACGAGAAATATGTGTTTATAAGTCGTTCGCTTACAACGGCACAGCCTCTATCTTGGGACCAGGCAACAGTCTATCGAAATCCAAAATATTTATATTCCGTTTATTATTTATGATATACATAATTATCGACTAAAGCAAAACCTCTTCGGTGATAGAGACATCTTGATTTCAACCTGAGGACTAGTATCTCATAAAACTAATATCTCTAGTATCAGCCATGTTGTCCTAATATTCCTATTTTCTACTACTGAATTCACGTGCCTCTACAATAATGTTTGCTCACAATTACTTCCTCCACCGTTTCTAGCGTCTTCACGGTTTTCGAGTCATATTTTATCTTGAAACTAAAAGCAGTCTTTATTTAATGACCACGAGGAACTGAAAGTGTACAAAGTATCAAACGGTGCTCGTACAGCCGCACAAACGACGAGCAACACCTGCGACGACATTAACGGTCTCGTAAACAAAGTAGGACTAACCAGTTAATTTGCTGAAAGTGTTTTAACTGGGAACACAAATAAGGGAAATAAGTCCCAAATAATATTAGGAAGCATTTAAAACGTTTAGCACTGTAAACTTTGAAAATTTGTCTTTTCTTTTGTATGAACACTATTACGCCTTGCGTCTTTCAACGAAACAATGTAACATCACGCCTGTAACTGCCCGAAAGGGTAGGCAAAGGAGTGTAGTACAATCTCACGTTCCATCAGTTACCTTTACGTCCCACCATGGAGTAGAGGATGAGCTTATTACCAACAACCAACAGAAATAATACCAGCAGGGTTAAAAGTTTCAAGATTAAGGCTGGCAGCTGGTTGAAGACGTCAGCATTGAGAAGTATAAATAATTTCGGCCAATAGTTTATGCACCAATTATATATACCTATCACAAGATATTAAATGAGATATCCAACATGACTTCTTAAAAAACCTCCAAAGTAAGATGGATATGAGAAACCTTTGGGTAATTCGTCATCATTATCATTACCAGCCTATTTCCGTCCACTGCTGGACATAGGACTCACCACTAGCACGCTACTGGGCTCGATCTTCAGTTAATATAAATTCACCTATTTAGGTAATTATTATTTTTAAATATACATAATAACAGATTTAGTTAGTTTAAGAACAGCTAAGATTTTATTCACAGTAGATTCTTACACGAATCTTATCAGGGACAAGCACAACTGTCAACATTATTCGTCACGAGCCGATTCTAGAACATTCCAAAGGTCACGAAACTCAACAAAGCGTCTCGACACCAACAAAACACACTACACCGGCACATCGACGGTCACCTGCGGCTGACACGAGCAAATTATCCAAAGAACTGCTAATAGTGAAGTACCAGGAAAACATCAAAGGGCCGCAGCGGCGTACGTTCGCTAGTAATTGCTTTCCTATTTGTGGTCGCGGAGGTGCACGGAATTAATATTGTGCCGGCTCTTGATCTCTCGCCAACGAAGGCGATCTGAACTCCATGCGATTCCGTTTGTTTCTTCAGTATTAATCGCTTTTCATATTCACACATTTATTAAGAAAAGGATGCGAAAAAATTACCTAATTCTCCAAAATCTAAATTTTAGGTTTGTCCTAAAAGATAAACACTTACCGTACAAAGTCACTTAGATTTTTTATAAATATCATCATCATCGTTAACTTGTCTATGGCCGCAACTGGACATAATCCCCACGCTTGGCATGCACGTTGGGAGTAAATATCTCACAGAGGAACAAAACAACTTAACACAGTTATAGATGTAGCACTGTTGCAACTCACTCGTCGGCCACGAGCCGCTTCAGCAGCTGCGCGAGCACGGTGCGGTTGAGCTCGTCCTCGGCGCTGGCGCAGTACGCCACCAGCTGCGCTACCGCGCGCTGCAGCGCCGCGGCCACGCGCTGCAGGCCGTCCCTGGACCGAACCAAAATCAAATAACAGTCCTTCTTCTTAAGCGTAAGTGCATACTAGGACTAAAGAAACCATAGATACACTAGTGCCAAAGTACACAATATTAAAGAAGTCATGGATACACTAGTAGCAAAGTATACAATATTGGTGAAGTCATAGATACAATAGTAGCAAAGTATACAATACTGGAGAAGCCATGGATACAATAGTACAAAAATTGACAATGTTAAAGAAGCTATGGATAATCTAGTACCAAATTTATAACATTGAGGAACCCGTGGACACGAAGAGATTATGTTCACGGTACCACTTGACCATGCTCCATTGAGCAAATTTCTCTTATGCGGTTGACAGACACGCTGCAAAACATATGGAATAGTAGTGACATACTAACGACTGATCAAACGCGTAAGAACTGGAGCAAACATTACACATCAGTTTTTGTACGAAAAAAATTAAAGCTGAAGTCATGATACATGAAAATGATTTCTCACCTCTCTTTAGTGATCTCCTCGAGCTGCCTGTTCTGGTCGAAGCTGTTGTTCCGCCGCTGCCGCCATTTGTCCGCCTCCCCCGGCGCTGCCTCCTCTCGGACACTGGACAACTGTCAACAAGTATTCATCATCAGCGTCGTACATACCGTCATCATTATCAGCCCATCATCGTCCACTACTGGAAATGGGCCTCTGTAATAGCACACCATTGAGTTAGATTTTCAGTGATACGTATCCAACCATTGCCAGCCACTTTGCATATATCGTCACTCCACCTAGGATACATTATTATCCCCGTTCGTTCAAAACATTCCTATGTTCTTATAAGTGCATTAAACCTGGCCGTGGAGCTGTCGTTAAAATCGCTTAGAAAAAGATATCGAGAAGGTACCTTAAGATACCTTAAGTTTCATACTATTGAAAATAAAACGTTAGTGAATGTCAAAATGAAATATATTGTAATTAAATATTTAAAAACTAATAAAAAAGTCATAGAATTTAATTCATTAATATACAAATACAGTTGAAAATAAAATTAATTACTTAAATGTCCAATTAACTGTACTGTACATCACTATAGAACGAGAACAATTCAACGCTAAACACATTTCCCTTATAAACGTTTATTTAAAACACGAATAAAACTACATTAAACAAAAATTTATATTAATAAGTATAATGTATCATATTCCACATACAACATACCATAAACCTTCTCAGCATCACCATGGTGATCGTCACGTGTTGATGTCCATCACATCGCAAACATATCACTTTACACCGCTTCACTCGCTCACTTTCTTATTACTTTGTGCTGTCTCATCATTGTCATCAAGACATGTGATGACTTCTTACAAAAATGTCACGCCTTGAAGATTTGGTTGTATAAAAAAAAAAAAAAAACGTAACATCACGCCTGTTATCCCCGAAGAGGTAGGCAGAGGAGTGTAGAACACTCCCACGTT
>DWJK01003266.1:0-13363 GCA_018248815.1 Croniades pieria auraria
TAGCGCGCACCTCTTAAAAATGTGCGTTTTAAGTTTAAATATCACTTGCTATTGTATTTGTGCCCGGTGCATGGCAACAGTCTCACCACCTATTCCATAGTGGGACGTAAACGTAACCGGTGAAACGTGGGAGTGTTCTACACTTCTCTGCCTACCTCTTCGGGGATAACAGGCGTGATGTTACGTATAAAACATATATATCCATGACTCCTCACTAGCTAATTGAGATACTAATGCATGTGGACAGCTCGAATTTAACAATGGCACCATTTATAATATTAACCCTTTCCACTCCATGTCGAGTGTCCCTCGACACTGATTTTGTTCCACAAGCTCCACCGTCGAGTGATACTCGACATGGTGTAATACTTCTTTATTGCGGAAATTTTTTGGCGTGGAGCTGGTGGAATAAAAACAAAAACAGCCTTGGAGTGGAAAGGGTTAAGTCCTTAGACATGAAATTAGGGTTTCATGTGGAGAAAATGAGACGGGAAAAAAATTACGAAATAATATATTTAATTAATCGAAGTATGTACCATTACTATCTATGCACTTTGCCATTTCATAGGCAGTTAATTGATTCCTTTGCTGAAAAAATTGTGAAAGCGAGAATCAACAAATTCTTTAAAGGCGGTTTGGACTGCCTCATAGGAGTTCCCTATTTTTTCCCTAGTAAGAAATTGTCCAAATGCTGAAAAAAAGGTAATCTGTTGGAGTAAGGTCCGGGGAGTATGGTGAGTATCGGAGACATTCCAACCGCAGCTCCTACAATTTAGCAATCGTCTGTCTTAAAGTATGGGGTCTAGCGTTGTCGTGAAGCAGCAGTGGACTGGAGTAATTGACCAGTGTCGGTTGTTTAACGGCTAGCTTTTCCATCATGATTTCTAATTGTTGACAGTACACTTCTGCAGTAATTATCTGGCCAGATCTTAGGAAGCTGTAGTGTATGACACCAGCTCTGGAACAAAAAACGCTCACCAGTACCTTTTTCTGAGTCAACTTTCGCTTGGGACAGGATTTGGCCGGTTCACCTGGGTTTAACCATTATGATAAAAGTTTCCAATTCTCGTACAGGATCAACTTTTCATCACTAGTAAGACACGATTAAAAAATTCCCTCGGTATTGTGTCGATTGAGTAATGTGACGCAGCACCCAACGCGTGTTTGTTGATGTGCTTCACTTAATTCATACGGTATCGACTTATCGAGCTTTTCCACTTTCCCAATTTATTTTAAGTGAATTAATATTGTTTTGTCACACACACCGAAGCCTAACGCTAACTTTGAACTTTAAGCGGTTTGCGATGGATCCGCTTCCACAATCACCTTTAACTCCTCATTGTCAACAAGGGTGTCCGGTCGACCACGGGGTTGGTTCTGAAGGTCAAAATTTCCAGAACGAAAACGTTGAAACCACAGGCGTACCGTGCTTTCTTTTACAGTAGCTTCCCCATACACATCATAAATCCTTCGAATTGTTTCTGCAGCGTTGGTGCCGCGTTTGAACTCGTATTCGTAAATAACGCGATATTTCAAAATTTTTCATCTTATGAACAGAATGACATCAAAGAAAAATGAAATCGCGGAAAAACAAATCAATTGCGAAATTCGAAACAGAAATACACGAGCGTAAATTTAAAATTTATTTGAATTTGGAATTCCAAACCAAACCCTAGGATATTTGAGGTAAAAGTGGCCAGTTCATCAAAATGCTAACTTCATATGTAAGGACCTAATAATATAATTCTACATTAATAAGGATTAATAAACAAATAAGTGCAATATATTAAGTTTATGATAATTTACATACATATGTAAAAGTGTTATCCGGGAATAATGAAATTTAAAGGGCTGTACCTATTCATGTCTACTTGACAATGTATTGCATATGTTTGGCATTAATATTTTAATGTATAGCGTAGCGAACCTGTATTTTAATATTGTGGAAATGATATTAACAAAAATAGCAGGTGATTAAACATTTTTGAATTAACACATTATTCTTTGTTCTTCATTATTTTTTTCTAAAATATAAAGATGTTTCGCAAAACGAGTTTGGCTACTCTATATCTACTCTACATAGAGAACAGCTTAATAATAAAAGCTCTCTTATATATTTTATTGGGGTGATTTTTTTTTTACTCCACAAAAACTTGTAAATTGACTTTTAAACTTTGTTGTTTGCACGGCTGATTGAGAAATCTCGTTTCATAAAATATAAGGTTTGCAACTAAAAAGGACTGATTAGTCGAGGTACGTGGAGCGAAACGTACATACCATATGTAGGTAGACCAGTTTTGACTCACCAGGGCGTATGCAGCATTCGATTTTCAATTTTATCACCTTGTTAATAACGATCATTCGGAGGGTCTTCGTAGTTAACCACCATAAGGTAGGTAACCCAAGCGCGTCCAAATGGTAAAAGAGTATAAATTAGAAAAGTCGTAAATTGCTGGAGGTGTTTTAATTGAAATCGCAGATAATTGAGTGCGTAGAGCGTCCCTTCGCATGCGTTCCGCTGATTTATGTCAACGGAACTATTTACTGAGCACAGCACGTACGAAATTATACTTGAATATCGTATTAATATGCAGATTAATTTACAAATTACACTTGTTTCAATTATTATTATTATTCCTAATTAATTATTGTTATTCCCCGCTCCTGTATTAAATTTGTTTATATCATCGGGTGTAGAGTCGAATTGTAGAGAAGGCGAGTTACAGTTTAATACTTAAGTCATATTTATTTTGGCTATAAAACTAAAGTCAATATTTAGATGTATCAAATAACTCAAAGTTTGCAGCAACCTTTAACAATGTTAATGCTGACTTAAAGATCATGTTTCACACATTTTAACTTTGAATTTTCAAGACACCTACTACATACAATTTAATTAATGCGATAAATCATTCAAATCGCTCCTAATGGAAATATTCTATATATAATACACCTGAATCGAGCATATAATTATTTATTAATAATAAATTCGTGCAAGATAACTATCATGACACGATACGGCCCTAGGATTCCGTTACGCAGTTATTTAAATGTGAACAGTCCAACACAACACTCCCAAATTTTTAATTGATTGGTAATGTAAATTATCTGATTGACTGTACTTGCCTACCCACAATAATTTAAGTTAAGAAAGTAATATTTTATCGCTTATCTGATTATGGGACAGTCGTCTTCACAAGTGAACGCTGTTAATAATAAATAAAACGGTATTTTAAATTATGTTTATCGAAGGTTAACAGTAGGAATATAAGAGTTAAAGAATTAACTCATGTAGGTTTTTTCTGTACAGATTGACTAATTTCGGACCTGTCCAAGATCCTTCGTCATGAACTCACGCTGAGCTCAGCAAGAGTAGCACATGATTCTATTGCATACATTTGCACTGTAATGTTCCTATGGAAAGACACTGTAAAAACCATCTTAGGGAGTCTCAATCCTTTATCCTCGAGTGTAGTAATATGCACGTAAAGACATTAGACAGTCAAAATCAAATTTCTATTCTTTTACAAATGTTTCTATAACAGTTACTAAGAACTAACTGACTAACTAACAAAGAGTAACGCAAGTATAAGGTTTATCGTCATCAAATCTTCAAAAAACAAGCCATAAAGCCATGGTCACGCTGGCCAAGTACGAGTAGGAGGGGGTCGTTACAGAGAGATCACTTAAAGAGCGTGATAGAGAAATGCCTAAAGTACAAAGTTCACAGTTCACAATTAATATTAAAGGGCAAAAAGGTACCTAATTTTGTAATTTAAAAATCATGCACCAGGATTTGAATCCAAAACCTCTCTCAGGTTCTCGAATGAGAGGATGAATGCTAAACCAATAAGCTATCACTGCTATAAGAAGACATATTGCAGTTTAATTATGTAAAACTTTCAGTAGAATTTTCGCAGACAAATCTCTCAAATGATTGCTTTAAGACTTTTTTAAACTACCGATTATTAAAATAATTATCCGAAAGTACACAAGTAATAATATATTAATGTTGCCACTGCGAGTAAATAAAAACTAGGGTTGAACCCTTCTTTTCGCAACAATCTCACTTACCCCTATCCATCTCTTTAGGGATGGGGCATATCTTTATTTATCTTTTATCTAAGGTTCTCGGAGTGAGCTTTTTCACCGGCTATTTTTTTTCTGTTTACCTCATGTTTGAAGTTTTTTGATTTAGAATTTGGATCAGGCATGTACCTAAAGCTAATAAAATCACTATTTCTGAATTTGCATTTAAAATTTCATGTACCTATTTATATACCTCGCTTTTTGGAACGTGATCTTAAAAATCAAAGTTTTTCCCAACCTGTTAGATTATATTATGAAATTCTTGTATTGTGTAAAATGTCTCATAATTTTAATATGTAGGAGGCTTATACTTATGAATATAATAGATTATAATAAAAAAATTACTCAAATCCGAATATTTTGAAATGTTCCTGAAATTTGGTTCAAAAACTCCCAAACTCCATGAGAGCTATGGGGAGAAGGAAGAGGGGATCTAATAGGAGTGGTGATTTAATGGTATGCGAACGCTTTACTACAGGAAACTCGATTTAAACTCGAATCTTAAAACCCCGTCTAAAAATCATTCTCATATAAGAATCGGTCTCCTATAAGAATCGTTTTCACCCTCGTACAAGAATCAATACAAGTAATACATACACATAAAATTAAAAATATTTATCCAGGAGTCATTATTTCTGCCTAACCATAAGGGTCCAACCGTAACGAAATAATTATTGTAACAAAAGTCTTTATTAGGTAGTCAATGAACCATTAATAATGCAAAACGTCGTGTACCTATATTGTGAATACCTATTTATAATCCGGCCTGATTGTACCAAAATGTTGACGCGTTTATTTAAAAAATCCAAAAGTTCGTACAGTGTCTACGCGGCGTGAAAACCAAAAGTACGGCATCGGAAAGAGTGAGTACCAACTCAACCAAATAATTGCTATTCTATTCACACCGAGAGGGCGATTTATGTCCGGAATTATTTCCTTGTTGTTTTATTCGGGGATTTGTCACTCACCCCCGGGTTTATAATTACCCCAGATATCGAGTAACTTTTTAGATTGGATTTATGTAAAAGGTCTCGGGTTCAGTTTTCGTGGATTAGAACTGTTTTGTGGGCGTAATTGGGTGGATTTTGGTAAGTGTAAGATATTTTGTAGATAATCTGTTTTGCTGCGGTTAGTTATGAACTAAACTTACACATTTATGATATGTCATAAATGTGTAAGTTTAGTTCACATTAATTACATATGTATGTACCTATGGGTACATACATATGTAATTAATGTGACTAATACTAAGTATTTGGACTGTCAGTCATTATGTAAATATCCAGCTTCAGACCAGGGTATTTATTAATGTATCAACGGGACATAATGCTCATCAATTTCTAAACAGAAAATTTCATTTTATCTTTCGTGGAATTCCATGCTCAACGCAAAATTGAGAAAGCCAAGTAATAACTAAATATATAACTAAAGTTTATTTCCAAAAGGTATTTTCATCAACCTTACAATCCACGTGCATAACATTTCTTACAATATTTTAGACAGCGCCATCTAGTGTAAAAATACTGACAACATTTCATAAGCCTTATTAAAATTTGCCACTATTTTTATTAACGTTTTAGGGTGTAAATATTGAATCTCATTTTAAAATTTACTTTTACTCGATACTTCATTGTTAGTATAAAACAGTTGTAATAAGTCTCTCTTGATAATAGAACTTCGACACATGTGACATAGATGGCGCTGAATACAGTTATAAGCCTCGTAATGTTGCGGGCTATTCAAATTGTTTGTATAAAATAAAAGCTGCCTTTACATTATACTTGAGTTCTCTTTATAATTTTTTATGCATAAAAATTTCTGTTTTATTTGTATGAATTTTTGTTATACATTTAAAACTTAAGAAATTAAAAAATAATGGATATTTTGCTTTTATAATTTTAACAAAATAATAATTAGTACACAATGCTTAAAGTTGTTATTTCGTGTTTAACAGAAGTTAGTCATTTGATTTACCCATTTATTCCAAAAGTCTATAAGAACATGGTACATATTATAAAACTTTAAAATATTTATAGATTTAATTTATTTGGTATAGCTATCGATAGTAATATTTATAGCTCAGGGAAATTTATTATCCGATTAGTGGTAAAAACTGAAGTATTCTTGATATTATCTACTAATACTTTGTATTAATATTTTTATTATTTATAATTATGTGTTATGTGTATAGAAAATTACTTATATTGTATTTTACCGTTTTAACTACTTTGCTGTACATATTATTTTATTTTTATTTTGTAATAATTCGTTTATACATAACAAATGTTCATATGCATATGTTCAGACTAAAACACTTTTCAACATAGAATCAGTTCTAAAGTTACGTAAACAGCTAGTACAGATAAGTAATCGGTACTTACTACTGAAAATGAACGCGCGCTACACTAGCGTCATCGCTTGAGCTCATAAAACATCTAGTTTACGACGTGCTGATCAAAATTGGCCAATAAAAAAGTTCTCCGATTCACTCACAGATGGCGCTACGTGTAGTTTGAACGATGCGCCATCTACAGTCATCAGCCTCGAGTTATTTTATGGTTGTTCCTTGAGAGGTTATGGTTTTATTTTATTGGAATACCTATAAAGTTACGAGCTGAGGCTTTTGCCTCGAATATGGAGTATCCGAGGGCGAATGATCGTATAAGACAAGAGAGCGACTTTTATTGTTTGTAAATTGGTTGTAAAATTATGAGATCGTTCGTATTGTACGTAATCACGCCGATCAGCTGTTATTTTATTGGATAAATCACTTTGTTACAACAAGCGATGTTTTATGTGGCTATATAGCATTACCCGAATGAGTGTTAACTCGTCACTTTCTATCTGATCTTCAGAGTATTTTGTTTAAATATTATGTTCTGTCGCTATCAAATGTTGAATTAGTTTTTGTGTAACTGTGAAAGTTGTGAATAACTATAGGGCCAAAATATTTACTATAGCTATAATTTCTGATAGGTATATTTTTAAATTGAATTTTAAAGCAAAGCAATTAAGTTTCTATTTCATGGTGTTTCCAACATTGCAGTTTTGTACAAAACTGTTATTATTGATTACTAGCGCTACTCTCTGCTAGATGGCGCTGCGTTCTGGTTTAATTTTGTGTTGTAAAGAAAAATAATGACCTATTGCGTTAACGAAGTGGAATAGATTCAGTGTTGTCAATATTACATTTATATCAGCTTAATATATTCTGTTTATCCGATTTTATAAAAACAATATATTAAAACGCACAGTAAAATATGATTTCTATAGCTTCGAAGCAAATAATGAACAAATAATAGTGTCAGTATATTTACAAAACTAATTAAAAGCTACATTATGTTCTTAACATAATATTATCGCATAATACAGCTGCCGCGATGCAACATCGCCGGTTGCCGACTAATTATTTGTTTTACGACAACTTTACGATTATCGTCATCGTTAAGTTGACGTTTACGATCGGTTAACACCTCGGCCTGCGATTGTGCCCTCAGATTTACTGACACGTCCAACCGCGAAGGGGCGAGCCGTTTGCGATAGAAAATTATTAACCCGAGAAATACAAAGATAATATAGTTAGTGTGCATTTAATGAGACGAACTAAAACCTTTGTCAAAAATGAAACCAAAAGAAAAAACATAATTGTACATGTACTGAAATTATAAAATGTGTTGCTTCTTTCAGACACTATAAGATTCTGGTAAGGAATTGAAAGTTAGACTTTTTTTGTAAACATGTTTAGCTTATCGCGTATCACTTTTCGTTGATAGTGAAGCGCTTGTCTTACTTTTATTACCACTTCAAATTAATTTTGTAAACACATGAAGCGTGTTATAGTTCGTTTCGGCCCGTTTGAACACTTGAGGGCGTTCCTCGGTTTGTTAAGATCACTTTGTTACAAGTTTTATTATTAGACTAAATGATTAATTACTTTAATGTCTATTTAAATAGAAAATTTACATAATTTAACATAAATAATATAGTATTGCACACCTAAGTTCTTCATATCTATTGTTCTATAAGCATGTAGAGTCCGTCAGTTAATAGTTGGCCAGCATGGTGCACTATGGCCTTAAAATTTGCCAGTTTGATAGGAGTCACGTGTTGAATGGAATGATAAAAGGGTTGACAATGATGATAAATATCATATTATCCATTAAAATATCAAATTTAATTTTTTAAGTAGTCTCAGCAAAACATACACGAACCTACCTAGTTGAAATAGATTTTTCCACTGTTTCTAGAATGTTCGCCATAAAATGAGTTTGGTTGAAAAAACTAATATTACGTTATTCAATCGTAAATGTTAGAAGGTCGGGATACAAATTGACCGGGTCTGTTAATAAAGTGAGAAGGAAAGAGAGGTGAAATGTAAGATAGAGATGGAATGATTGGAGGATCGGTGTAATTTATGGGATGCACATTTTGAATTAACACGGCCAAATAAAACGTTTTTATCCCGATATGGTTATGATGTAGATGCTTTTTGCTTCTTATCGTGTTATATTTGGATAAGGAGTTTCTGGGATAATTTTTCTAAGGACGAAAATAAAATCCGATTTTAACGATAAAACACATTAATTCCCATAAGCATTAATTATAATTCCATATTATTTATCAGACGTACTTTAATAATTAACAATTTAAGTCTACACGATGTTAAATATAAATAAATACTTAGGGGTTTAAAATAAAAGTAAAGTGGACATTTTTCGCGACTGTACCGCCTATCGCTATGAGTAAGTTATGGCCGTGGTAGGGTGAGTTACACCCTGCTTAGGTCACGTGGCGCGAGAGGGATGGGCATATATAAATAATAATAGGCACGAGCGAGACAGATGATCTTGGGGCGGTAAGTTATCTTCGTTTCATTCAACCCACACTTGCAAAGCTCGAACGTCTGTATTGATCAATAAAACTAGTTTATCTCTTTTCGGCATATCCCTATCCCGTCGGCGGCTTCCTGGAACGGAACCATGCAATGCTTTCTTCTTTAAAAAAAGAGCTTTTTAAACTCAAACAAATCTCAGAACAAGCTAAATGCTAACAAAGAACCGAATGTAAAGCAGCGCAATTAAAAACTAAGACGTCATGCTGATTTTAAACAACTGCGACACAAAAACGCGACGTTAAAAAAGTATTGTGCATCTATTCTTGTACAGAGTTTAAAAAAACAATTGACGTTAGAACGTTTTGTGATTGCGCAAACACTTTACCCCTGTTTACAAAGGTGATCGTAAAATGTTATGGGGTTTTAGAAGCCACAGGTAGGCCCGGGTGGTAGAGTAACGCCGCGTTTGGGTACAACTGGTAGTTTGCACGGAAATAATTGAAGTTGTTAATTCAGTTGCAAGCGGTCATTTCTCTGTGAAGTGATATACATGAGTTGAGCCGCGCCTGCAGTAGGTACGTTCTGTGATTTCGACCCTTGGTTTATGAAAGTACGAGTCAGTAATGTTAGGTATGTCATTTTCTTTTGTCTCTCAAATAAAAAAAAATGTATCCAAAATTTTTATTGTGTTCTATGTATTAGTACTAAATTGTTTTTACTATTATATTATCACGCTAGGTTCCTTACGGTTTAGGCGAAAACATCGTGTGCCAGATATCTCTATCCTTAGAGTCATGTCGTGTTTCTTCAATATTCAACTCTCTTTATCCACGCATGCCTTCTGATAAAACGTGTTGTTTTCACATTAATATAAGTAACATAAATCTTACTGCATGAAAGTCAAGTAACAGTTAAGCATTTTATGGCTACTTTGTCACATAATTTTTAAGGTCATACTCATTTAGCCTCATATTTCCTTTGTTCGCTGGTCGTCTTAAAGCCGGCGCGAGGGTCCGCTAAAACAACATTACGAAACATTCACCTTCCAATAAGAATAGTGAAACTCTTAGAGACATTTTTATGAAGCTATTATTGATGCGCTTAGACTCCGCCGATATCGATGCGAGCACGATATCGCCCGAATTAGCATGGAAATGTGTTTGAATTTATTTATACTCGAATTATTTCCCAACACGTCTCTATTACTTCTCCACGCAGTTCGTTATACAGAGACGTGCGTTTTTTTCATAAATCCTACGACTCTGACATGCTTTTTATTTTAATTCCACCTTGTTATCGAAGATGGCATACGATAAGTCATTAATTTATGTCGGAAACAACATTGTCGTTGTAGTTTATAAATAATTGGTTTGTTTTAATAGTGATTATAGCTTTTCTATTCCGAAACACGTTTGTTAGATACCAGTAAGTTTCATAAAATTTACAAGCTACCAAACAGTGATAATAATCTTCATAATAACAAAAGTGTACCCCCATCAAGGACATTGATACAACCCTTAACGAGAGGGAGTGGAAACATTCGTTTTTAAGGGCTGATACTATGGCGTAATTCGGACGAGCGCCTTCCGGTATCACCTAATAAAGTAATTACTCGGGTTACACCCGCCTCCGCGCTCTACTATCAGTGGTAGAGTTCACAAAATAATTGTCTAGTCGGAGTCGCTAACGTGATTCAATGTTATTACCAAATGTAGAGTTGTTTCTTTAACATTTTTAAACTATTCATAGATTTTTAACTATTTGATTAATATATTTCGAAAATAATTTCTTACCACTTACCTTGTCTTCTTTATGTTATCTTGATAAAGAGAACAGAAACAGATTATCACAAGTTCTCTGATATGTGATAAATAATTCTAACTTTCGCATATGTCAAAATATCCAAAGGATTATGTAACTGTATTGCGACTTTTAACACGGCTAGATATTACTTTTTATTTAAATCAACCAATCGTTACGAAAAAACTGGCTATTGATCAGTGGGCGTTTGGACTTTTTAAAGGTCAAATTCAATAACAGCAGACATCTCGTAAATTTTACCACACGAGTATGTGGTACTGTAGGGATACAAAACTATTACGCACCAGACTTTGAGTTACAGAAAATGTCATAATCGCACAATCGAAGATGTCAATCTTTAAATAGATTTAAAAACATAATGGACATATAATTTTGAAAGTGTTATTCTTGAATTTCTTTAAAATTCTTTTCGTAATAAATACTGCAAGTTACATTTTAATTACGCAGTGTCAAATTAAAACACAGTCTCTTATCTCGATAATTTACAATTAGCGATGTCAATAAATCTATTAAGTTACTTTTATACGACACTTAAAAAATATTAAAATCTTGATAAACAATATATTTTAATCAACTTCCGTCTATTGAAATTCCGAGGCATAGAATATCCACAGTAAAACAAATAAAAATGCCTCGGTTCTGTGTAGTGACGCCTCGCCCACGTAATTAGATGTATTTTAATTATTTGAAATAGTTAAAAACATTTCTGTGGTAATAAATTATAATATTTAATTACCATTTTACCGAGTCGCAACACGTACTTACCTACTGATATGAGGCTTAGTTCAACTAACAGGTTATAAAGTTAATAATGAGCAAGTCGTTACAGATATGCCTTTTATTTTTATACTTGTGAGAGTATTATAAAAATAATGTAAAGGAGATCTTCTCACAGTTAATTATTTTATGAAATATTTAATGCCACTTGTAAGACGCTTTGTTTGATGGATTTCTTCTGATAAACATTTCTCAACAGCTTTTTTGTATTTTAAAATAGATTTCTACATACAAGGCTGTGTATATGCTGGTTACAGCATCTTTCCTTCACAGATTCACAAGTTGAAAACATTTAAAGATTATATATAAAATTATAACAGTATACTTGTCTGTCTGGTAGTCATGTTTCCAAATACGTACGTAACATGTACGGTGTCGAAGATTATAATACTACTGAAAAGTATGTCCTATACAAATATAATGACATGCTGAGTGTGTTTGACTGTGTGTTTAAACAATGTTTTGCGTATACAAAAGGGAAAAATTTTTGGTGCAAAATAGAAAAAAAGAAAAATTCGTTTGTTTGTAGACTTTAACATGTCAGTAAAGATACAAAAAAACGCGGAAAATAACATAAGAAATTCACAGCGGTGTTCTACACATTTTGTAATCCACGTATGACAAAACCCAACCAATTCCTTATTATCCAGTTTCATTTTTATTTCGGCGAAATCAAGTTAATTCTTCAATATCCATTTCTCTTGTCTCCCCCACTTTATCTTGGAGATCAAGATTCGTGACAAAACTGGGAACGTCCCATAAAATAGGCAGGCATGCGATATCCACGCAGAGCGCATGTGTGAAAAAAATCCAATATATCAAATTTTCCTTCCAGTAATAGCATTCTAAGTATTATTAACGTCTTATAACAAGGTACATAACCTCAAAAAATTAACTATTATGATAGTAATATTCCAATTTTGAACCTGCAGATGTGACCGTCCACCGAACATAGATTGCACCATATGATAGTTAATTGTTTTTAAAGTCTCTTTGATAGAACAGTAACTGTAGAGTGACGAATGTGGGTGGAACTGTGCAAATTAGTACTTTTTATTCAAAGAGTTGGAAATAATCACGTCAGAATAGGGTGTATGACTCCATTAAAGATTGGGACATAAGATGACATCTACATAGGTAATACTCTCACAGTTTAAGAAAATCTTTTAGCTGAGAGCTCTTAAAATGACACCGTATTGGCAAAATGCGAAAAATTCGTCTCAACTTAAGAATGCAAGGAATAAACGTAAGGTAGGTATCGTTGCGCTCATGCTCACATCGGTATCAAACAAAAGTTTGGTTACGCTTAATGCCTTTACGACTGCCGGGGGTGACATAAAGAAAATGAAAAACATTTTGTATTATTCTTGTTGCGCTCTTGTCCCGCCTAACTTGAACGACCCTCCGTAGGCCGGACGCAAGCTTGCGGATTTTTTAATTGCGACTTATTTCACTTTTTGTTCGTTTTAACTAGTGTTGTGAAAAACTTGGATATTTTTTTTATTTAGGAAATTTTTCATTCAGTAAATTATCCGTTTGTAAACAAGATGGCGTCTCAAGTATCCATCAAATCGTAATATTGCTTTTTTTCACAAATATGTAATTGACTATATTTCCCGTAAGTAAATGGACATTGTATTCAGTAATTCGGCTTTAAATGCTATATAAATTGACATTAATGAATATATATGTTTATACATTATTATTAATATCCCATCAGGTCTTTTACTAGATAGACAAAGAGCAGGTGTTAATACATTTTATTACATATTAGACGTAACATCACGCCTGTAATCCCCGAAAGGGTAAGCAGAGGAGTGTAGTACACTCTCACGTTTCACC
>DWJK01003267.1:0-13363 GCA_018248815.1 Croniades pieria auraria
ATGCCATTAGGCATTAAGTCCGCCTTTTGTAAATTGTTTGTTTGCAAAAAAGAATAAATAAATAAATAAATAAATAATATTTATGTAACGAGCATAAGTATTTGTTATGTGTTAGCGTGTAAAGTTATCTATATAAGTGTATATTTAGATATTCATATTCGTAATGTATCAGTATGTGTATTACAGCAAAAGCTCTACCTTACATTTTATCATTATTATTAAGAAATTTATTTAAGTCGATTACTTTTTCTTCAAAATATAATATACAGCCACAAGTAATTTTACGTCTATCAACTAGACACAACCTTCCTACATACAAGTAAAAGAAATCTGGTCTAAAGTCTACCACGTCTAGCCCTGAAAATGTTCCACTCAACACCCATTAAAGACATGAAATCGCCCTGTATGTAACTTGACACATCATTAGTGATTTAAGAGCATGTTCCACATCACATTCATTCAGTAATGAATATAAATATTACATATGTAAAGTAAGCAGTGGTAGCCTAGTGGGTAAGAATTCAGCATCTCACTCCGGGGGTTCCGGGTTCAAATCCTTGGCGCGCACCTCTTTACAAAAGGTGCGTTTTCAGTTTAAATATAATTTGCTAACGGTGAAGTAAAACATCCTGAGGAAACCTGCATACCTTAGTATTTGTAAAAAAAAATTCTAAAGTGTGTGAAGTCTGCCAACCCGCAGTTGGCCAGCATGGCAGACTATGGCCTTAACCCTCTCAATATGAGAGGAGACCCATATACCAACAGTGCAAAGATAAATGGGTCGATTATTATCATTTTGTTTTATATGTAAAGTTGACATTATCACGACCATGAAATTGTGACGTACTTAACTTTCGTTTCGATTAACCTTTATTTAGTTCTTTAAAATTTAGCCGCTATTGACTAAAATCCCTTCGTTACGATTTCACTAGAACGAGGTTCTTCGATGAAAGCTCTACTAATGACGTCCGGGCAAAGGCCAAGGTCTTGAAACAGCTGCCTTTTTATCCCACATAAGCATATGTATTGTTCGAGAATGGTCTCACGTAAAACTGAAAATTCAATTGAATTGTGAAAATATGATTTTTCTTCGAAATTGAAATGCAAAAGTATTGTTTTTCTTGCATCTTTCATACATTTAAATTTACTGATTTCAATAAAAAAAAAAAAAATATTGTAACGTCGTATCTGGTTTATTTACGGGATAGACAGACAGCATCGAATACCTAAAGTCATTTAAAAATATTCAAGATATAAAGCTAAATAAACTTTGATTAGATTTGATGTGTTTTTATCTAAACTATATCCGAGAGTATATGGCTTCGGTTTGATTAAACAAAATACATACTTACACGCATTCACACCAGATCCTTTACGAGATATGCAGTGAGCACGAAGTGTCAAATAATTCTATCCTTGTAGACCTGCCTAGCTTCTCCAACATTCACCACTCTCTTCATACATGCACTGGTTCAAGAAAAAAATATATCCGAGAAAAAAAACTGTCTATGTATTTGAGCTGTATTCAAAAATACAGGCTAAGTGTATACTTACGAAAAAGTATAAAAGTTTTAAAATAAAATACGGACTGTGATGGGTTTCAAGCAAACGAAAGACTTAAATTAAAAACTTTTATTAAAGAAATATATTTAAATGCATGCGGCCGAACTTATTGTTTTGTTTAAAACTGATATGAATTGAAAAGCCTAGTGATTTTAGGTTTCAAAATGCCACCTTATTTTGAGCCTCTCGCTATGAAAGAAATGGAGTTCCCAGCAGAAATGATATAATTCTATGTTGTATCAAACAGTTATAAGTAATTATTATAGAAATACACCGAACAGAAACGATGTTCAGCGGGAAATGTAGCAACGATTAAAAAGTTTTTCTAAATTAAATATTCCGACGGTTTCGTGAACTTTTCATACGCGAACATTCTGCTTAATTGGTCAATGTGGGAGCGATTTGAGACGGGATGACGGGATACGAGCACGGAAGTGTTCCCGGTCTAAAATCAACGAGAACATGACGTATAAAATTGGCAATTTATACCAGCAATACGTAGATTTGCGCGTATTATGTGCGAGAAACTGTGTACGAAGTCTCTACCTTGGAAATGGAAAATCTACGTGTTCATAATCTTGTGTTTGAAAGCCGTATGATACTCGCATATATTTCAAATAAGCTTTCATCATCATCAATATATATCAGTCGATTGTTAACGTAAGCCTTCTCTAATGATCGCCATCGCGCCCTCTCGTGTTTGTTCAAATACATAACATCTTAAAACAAAACTGGGGCAAAAGAAAATATTAGAATACAAAAAATATAATTTCTGTTAAAAAATATATTAACCGTAAAACGTTAAACGCATTGATGCGTGAGGCTTATTACAAAACTTTTTTATTAATTTCCTCATAAATTTCCATCAACACTTAACAAAAGGATCAGTCGTAAATTGCTTAAATTAAATTTTAGGGTCCTTTCGCTATCTCGGCTTTATTACAAGTAGGGACGCCCGACAAATTTAAGTATTGGCAAGTACGTTTGCCAACAATTCCTCTCCCTCTGATAAAAAAAGGATCTGAAACATCCCCAATGCAGAAAATGATTACAACAGATACTACCTCGTCGGTCGTCGGAGAGGTCCTGGGTTCAATACACCTGTTCGGGTACTATTATATTTTTAAAAATTTTCTAGTAGACATTTTTAGCAGTAGCTGGAAGTCTGGATATGACGTAAACGTAACTGGTGAAACTTGTGAATTTACTGGAGTCTCCTGCTTACGTATTCGGGGATTACCTCTATGAAAAAAATGTCAAATTCAGCATTTATTCCACATTCATCATCAATCCTCTTACCGTTCTGCTGTTCCACACCTCTCAGAACTAGAAAGGTCTAATCGTAGGCTTTCATGCTGAATAGAAAAATTTCTAACAAAAATGTTATGAAATCAACGCATTCAAAATACAAATGATAATTTTAACTTTTGAATATAAATAAAGGAAGAGCTGTAAAAATTATCCAGAAAATTAAAGTAAAATTCTATGTATCTCGAAGCGGGATACCTGGGAAAAAAGAGGAAACTCTCATCAAGCTCTGAAAACACGTGGAAATTAGGGACGTTATATTATTCATACGAAAACTTTTTGTACACTTTTAGTAGAAAATGCCTTAAACAATGTTAAAAATTCAAACATGCATTAAGCAATGTCATTCTTATTATTATATAATCACGCCAGGTCTCTTATAAGGGGAACAGGAGCACACACAATGCTAAATAACTATCCTTACAGGCCTACATAATAATATACAGAATATATAAACGTAAATGCACTTTTTTTTTAATTTAAATCAATTTCATGTTTGCGAAAAAAAAAAATTCACAGGGCGCGATGGCGCTCATTTGGGGAGGCCTATGTCCAGCAGTGGACAGAGATAGGCTGATGACGATGACGATATTTACGATCTTCCACACCGACTTTTTGGCTTCAAAGTAAATAACGATACAAAGCTAGCGACATTTACCCTAATCCCAGCCAAATATGTCAGCGTCCCCTCTCGGATAATATTTCATTATACCAGCCCTGCCCTTTAACCTTCACTGTCGATGTCACTTGTAGGTGACCGAGGGTTTTAATATAGATTGTTCGCGACATCAATATATATAAACGTTTTTACGCCTTTTGATTTTCAAAAATCAAAATCAAAAAGTATTACTGGCAGGCGTACTGTGTGTAGTCCACCGGCCCGTTGGACGGATGACCTTAAGAAGGTGGCTGGTAGTGGCTGGATGAGATAGCGGAGGATCGAGTGTTGTGGCACACTTTTGAAAAGGCCTATTTCCAGCAGTGGAACGGAAAAGGCTGTCATGATGATGATGAAATCAAAAAGCATATATGTTTGAGTGTTGTCGGAAGGCGTAAGAGCTTCCGGACCTTCGGGTTCTAAGGTTTCGGTTAGGGAAGGGCTATGTTTAGCAGTAGACGTCTAAAGGCTGATGTATAGATGAAATTCTTTGGTTAAAAAGAGAATAAAGGATGATCAGATCCCACTCACAAATATGGTCTCCCGCTGATGGACATTCGCAACCGACCCAAAACAGGACTGCAATAATATATCTATACAGGTTATCTTAATTAGTTAGATATCATTATTCAATCTTTACCAAATGTTTCTCGAGTTCGGGTGTTTTAAAGAACGCTTTTCAATTACCCACGGTTTATCTAATCCATTGTAAAATCAATGACTTGGACATTCTATATGTAAGAACGATCCTTTGTCGACTAAAGTAAAGAAATGTACATATTCTCATATACAAACTTCTTTATGTACATACATATGTACATATATTTGTATGTGTATGCTTTACCCTTATACATAAAATATGTATGTTATTTTAATGTAAAACGCTAAAAAATATTTGTTCCAACTCCAGGACTTGCTGGGAAAATTTTAGGGTAAGATAAATGCCCTTGCCCTAATACTGTAATGGATAATAATTCCGTTGTTACAGTTCTTCGTATACCTAAACGGTGTTATAAATAAATAGTAATAAATAAAATAGCAGAAGTAATTTAATTTTTATTAATCACATCACTAACTCTTTAACCATCCACTGTTCTGATACGGTTCTCCTCACGAGGTTCTGTCAGTGTCTGTTTCCAGATATGCACCGCCTGGAGTTATTCAAGGCAAGTGAATACGCCCCTTCTAAGGTACCTCTACTGGGCGGTCGTGTGATCGATATCGTAGAGATTGTTGGACTTCCGGTACTGGAGGGCCAAAGTTAAGGACAAGTAGCATCTCATAGCTTTATACGTAGTCGAAAATATTCCACAAACACACATGGCGCAGTTTCAAGATATCTTGGCAGACATAGATACGAAGATCTTTACCTGAACTCACTCATTTCTCTGGAAGCGAGGCAGCGTAATATACAGAAATATGGAAAATTCGAAGTCCCATGAGAGCAAATGCAATAACAGACTCCAGCTGACATTAACTGACTAAGAGTTCTAATAACAACAAATATCTGAATACATTTATATATTTTACCCACGATCTCTTTCAAACAAGTTTTTCCCTCAATATGTTTTTTCCCATAATGATATCGAAGATCCGATGCAGGTGCCCGAGGGTAGCAGAAGCCACTTATGACGGCTGCCTGCTTCTTTAATACTATCTATGCATTAAAAAAAAATTGGCTTATCGAATATTATACAGTTAAACATCAAGGCTATTAGCGGCAGAGCATTCGTTCAATTAAGAAAACTAATTGAATGAAACGTTCCACGTTACATATTATATAACTAAACTAAATTAAATTAAATAAATAAAGTTGCTCCCAAATTTGCTCCCATTTGAGTGACTTTTCAATAAATTTCACCGTTACTTATCCGGAACACGCCTCTGCGTCCCATTTACGTGTATTCATTTCTGCGATTTGTGTTATTTATAACATCCGCTCAGACATTTTCCATTAAACCTGTTGTATCAATGATTCATTGTTCTCGAAACTTCCTTTTTAGGGTTCTTTCGAATAGATCCATTAGTAAAGCAGAGCAGAGTTTGATAGTATTAACATAACATTTTCACATTTTATTTTCACACTACCAATAAAGTATATTTTTACAGTGATAGCCTAGTGGTTAAGAATTCAGCCTCTCACTCGGGGGTGCTGGGTTTACATCCATGGCGCGCACCTCTTACAAAAGTGCGTTTTAAGTTTAAATATCACTTGCTAACGGTGAAGGAAAACATCGTGAGGAAACCTGCTCGCCTTAGAACTTATAAAAAAAATAATAATTCTAAGGTGTGTGAAGTCCACCAACCCGCATTTGACCAGCGTGGCAGACTATGGCCATAACCCTCTTAATATGAGAGGAGACCCATATTCCAACAGTGGAATGACAAATGGGTCGACTAATATTTTTTTTTACATGATTAAATTGAAATCACATGATTATTGGCTTGATACTAATGGTAATAATATTCTTTTACACTATAGTTTAAATAACATAACCAATAATAACAGACATTATTAAATAGACACTGATAATAATAATAATAAAACCTATTTACTGGTATACAAGAACCTCAACTAAGATGTCCTTCTGAGGTATAGTTCCCAAAACACTGACACTATGATATTATATGTTGTAGTTAAGAACTTGAATATATTCATCATCACCATCATCATCAGCCTGTTAAAGTCTACCGCTGGACATAGGCTTCTCTGAAGATGTCTCAGTTGTACTATGTATTGCTATATTAAGTGCATAACAACATTTTCGTAGCTAAATAATAATCGCTTAGTCCTTAAATTACATTTAAAATATTTTATTACGAATGGTTTTAGTGAATTGCTACAGCGCCCCCCGGGGGAGCACATGTTTCGACGAAAATACATTCAGAGGAGTATACTGAAATTGGTACTAACTTACGCAACTTATGTACGTAACATACTAACTTAAATGTTATATTATATGGCAACTTACATGTTAACCAATAATTTATGAATAAACAAATATGATCAATTATCAAAATAATTCCACTTCTCGACTCAAGTAGAATATTTTTGCACCAGAATTATGAGACAGCCTTACAGCTGACAAATGGCCAGGCGGCAATTAGATTTTGTGACTGTTTTAGAAATTTCAGCAAACCCCTCCAATGATACATCCAAATAACCATTCTGCTGAAATAATAGATCTTGATTATTCCATTGCCATTTCAAAAGATATTCCACATAGAAACAAAGTCAATAAGCTTTCGCTATATGACTAACTCGCCGCTAAATGGACCATTGAGGCGACATAATCGCTGATTGTTTGATATACGCCGTTACCAGTTTATATCGCGACAGTTTTAATATAGTACTTATCAAAACTATATATATAATGATTACGAGTAATATTCTGTATTATTTCAAATACAGATCTTTGAAGTGTCTAAATATTTAGCTGTTGTTATTTCGTAAAATGCTTGTTTTAATGTCGTAACTAATATCTGTGTCGAATTCTATTATAATTTTTAATTATTTCGCGCCAGTTTTTTCAACTTGTTTTTATCTAAGTCCCAAAGATATTGTCCTATATAAATATATGTATGTCCCATGAACGCGAAAATAATCTAGCTTGCTCCGTTCTTGCTTTCAGAAGACTTCGTAATAATTATTCATCATTGTTTATCACATTGGCGTGTTTTTCTATCAATTTTCGACTTAAAACTGTACTTCATGAGAACCACATGTTTCATATTTCTTTTTGCCTGTGACCTATACACAAATATCAGTCTTGTATACTTAAAGACATCTGTTACTTCTTGCCAAAAAATGATAAAAAAAATTAAACATTTGACTTGCGTAGTCACCTACAGGAAATGTTTGTTTAAGTCTAAATGTTGGTCCAAAACACAATCAACGAATGACAACGTGTAACGTCTATTACCAAACCAAAATGATCTTAAACATAGAATGGAACAAAGTGTTTCCAACAAAATTAAAGCACTTTGGACCTCACCCAAAATTTCGTCACAAGCTGAAGCAACCGACGTAAGCAATGAAAACAGACAACAGCCTTGTTTTGGACTCCCTGAAACAGACCTATTTTCTAAATTTAAATATACCGAAGAATTAAACATGAAAGTTTTTCAATTTTTGATTTTTTTATTTCCGTTTTACGTGTAATATGACACGTTTTTATAAGTAAACCCGTATTAAAAAACTCGCCAATTATTGTATGATTATAAAAAAGACATATCCAATACTGTTGCATATTTAACTAACTCCATTTTCTTCTCAGATAACTGTAAAGTAAAATTTTATTATTTTGAATGCTACGAGATTTGCTTTAGAAATTCTGCTAAACGAATTCTCTCATTTCCACGTAAATGCACCTTAAACTCCTGTATTCTGGAAAATCCTAGGCGATTTGGCACCCACCCTTAGATCCAGAGCTTCTATGCTGCGTTCTACACTTTAGACCCCAACCAAATAAAACAGTATCAAGCTAGAGTACTCTGCAAATATACTGTAAAGTTTTTCGAATACTTGAGGAAATTAAATTCTTTCATCCTTACTAAGCTCGACAGAGAAATAAAGTAAAATATCTCAGTAAAATTGTTATAGAACTTAATATAGCTATCGTATACAATTTTGCAAGATATGCAACAGTAAGCGAAGGATTTGATTAGATTCTTACATAAGGCATCAATAGGCCTACGATTGTTAAAGAGTTTATCAAACTTATATTTCATAAAATATAGGTAGATATTCTTAGAGAATTATTCTATTATGAATAAAGAAACAAGAAAAATATTTACAACGAATTACGTTACAACTCAACTATCTCAAATTATATAATTTACATTGAAAGGAACTAAGACACAATTACTACTAATTAGAATAACCACACACTATGTACATAAAACAATTAGAGTAGTTTAAAGTATAATACAAAAATACTCACATAAATGAAAACTCAAACACATCTAAATGATTTTCTAATTACATATATCAGATAAGAAAGTGGGCCTAGAAGCGATCCTGTGGAAACTCCATCTTTTAGACAGCATTATACTTTTCTCTTTAATTCTACAATACAACAATATGTACATTGTGAACGCTTCATCTACTGACATTGATAAAAGGAGCTTGATTTTCGACTGAAGTTGGGATCATACCATCTGTCTACTACCAGAGGCAAAGAACGTAAGAATAAAAATTAATGCTTCGTAAATAAACCTCACTGTGAAGTGAGACCCGTTGTTAGAATAATATATGAAGTCGTGAGTTTATTTTCATTTTAACTAGTTTCCCCATAACTATATTACTAGATGAATAGATTGGTCCATTAAAAATGTTCCCGGACAATTAAAATCTTTATTGAAATGATTCAAGAGGATGAACCTCGCGATTCGAAAGGCGTTTTCAAAGCCAAAGCCTTTCAGTATTTATGCTACAAAAGATGAGAATTGAATGAAGCCTTGAATTAATTCGAAATCTGCAGCTTTTGCCTCATTGTACAAATAAACGCGATGTGCTTGGAAGTTCTTTGTGCAGTTATTTGATTCTAGCTCCCGTTTTTTGTATTAAAATTGTAGTTGTTCATTAAATTGAAATGTAATAGAAACATTCCATATGCCTATTTGGCACTCCCTACTCCTCGAAATTCGTTCATAATTCTGATTTAAGGGAAATGCTTTGTATGGAAGAGAGTATCGGTGTAAAAGTGAGAAAGGGCATGCTCTGATGGTTCGGACATGTTGAAAGAACGCCTGATGAAAGAATGACGAAGCAGATGTGCAATGCGAATGTTGATGGACGCAGGTCCCGAGGGAGACCAAGGCTCAGCTATCTCGACCAAATAGATCGTGTTTTGACAGATGGAGAAGTTAGAAGTCTCTGAAACCGGCGTGCAAGTGTGAAGAGATTGACAAATGTGGAAGAAGCACGGCAGGTATGCAAGGATGGGGATGTCTGGCATTCCGTGCACTGTGCCTACCCCGTAAGGGACTTCGCATGAAGATATGTATGTATGTGTGTAATAGAAACAATACTTAATCCGATAACAACGATAAAATTTTTTAGTTGCAATGCTAATTTTAAACACTGTGAATATTGTGTGTTTCCTTTGTTTTATTATAACATGTTTTTTTTTAGATTATTGGAGAGAAAAAAAAACCCAACAATTGGTAATTAACTTGATGCTTATTACTTAGTTTTAATTAAAATTGTTTTAACTTTCTCCAAAGTTTCTTTTACATAATACATTAATACCACCTCTGCGCAAACCATCAAAGTTATGAATAAGCTCTAAAAACCAATCACTTTGGCATATATGTACACCAACAGATATTCTGGGATACCTTAGAACTAATATTTAACTTCTTATATAGCAAATTATAATACGGAGTGGCGGAGAATATGGCAGAGACGTTGCTGCAATACATTTATATACCAAATCAGTTAGTTATCCTTTTAAAAATAATAGGATTCAACACTGATTTGTGTAATACGATAGTAAATAAAATGACTGCCTCGTTGATCGAATGGTTGCGAGCGCGACAGTCGAACGGGAGGTCCTGGGTTCAAATCCCGGGTCGGATACCATGGAAATTTTCTAATTTAGAATTTCTAGTAGTTACTCGGAGTCTGGATTAGTGCCCAGTGTGTGGCAATAGGCTCACTACCTATTCCATGGGACTTAAACGAAACTGGTGAAACGTAGGAGTGTACTACACTCCTCTGCCTACCCATTCGGGGATTATAGGCGTGATGTTATGTTAAATAAATAACCAAAAGCGAAGCGAAGCGAATCTACGGATAACCGGTTTAATCTTTCTAACACTACCCCGAGAAAGCATAACACGGATATCTTCATATCCGGGAAAACCACTTATTGGTATAGATTTATGTGATATTGTTTTCTCCATACATGTAGTTTTATTAAACGGATGTGTTCTTCTTGAAAACGTAGAAGATGAATACTGTATGAAGGTATCATTATACACAGTATTCGCGGGTTGTTGCAAAGTAACATTAGCTCAATCTGTTTGAAAAGCTCAGTGTGCAGTGACCTCAGAAACCGCAATAAAGGTTCGCAGATCTTAATCCGGCGCATCCATCACGCCAGCCTCCAGCCGAGTTCGATCCGCAGCTATTACGGTAATTGAATTGCGACCGATTTGTTCCCTTTGATAAAACTGTTCATATTTATACAAACATCGCTTTACATTTCCGTTATCGTTGCTTCGTCTGTGTCCGGAAGTGTTAAGGTTCGTTTTTGCGTTGCATCTGTCTTGTTGATAAATTCGATATTTCGGCAAGGAGTTTCCATTTTGATTTATAGCCGATACAAGGTAGAGGCGCGGAATTCCCGATTCGTGAGTACGCAACTCGAAGAACGCGCGGCCGTTCGCGAAATTTATGCTAACGCCTTTTGTTTATTGTTTCAGCGCGTTTTATTTTAGTTGGCAGCGCTACAGATTGCTATGACAGAGCGAAAAATATACACAAACGTAATTTTGCCACCTGAATGTTTTGTTCTGTTACGGTTGAATTGCTGTTAAGGCGCTAACGAATTGCGAAATTCTATTCACCTGCGTTACGACTTATAATGCCTTCCGCTTAAGTTAAAATCATAAATACAAACTTCACTCTGTGTTGCGCTTTCACGGTCAAACTGCTGGACCGATTATGATGAAATTTGACTTGGAAATAGCATAAAGCGTAAAAAAGGACTGAGGGAATCAGCTACTGTTTTTTAATCAACCCCTATAAATTTACGATAGGACTTATAATATGCACGAAGATACGTTTCACGGATAGACCGCATAGCTAATTATAATGAAATTTTCCATGGCTGTCATTTGAAGTCTGGTCATAAACATAGATGACAATTTTTCCAAACAGCAACCCTGCATCAGTCGGTTGATATGATTAAGAGGTAGGAGCCACATTTAGACACGAGGCGGTAATATTTAACTTCTATCACCAAACTGTAACCATTCTTGAGTGCAACTTTAACTCCATTTGAGTTTAGATAAAGTAATCAGGTAACTTATAAGTACTGTCCCGGTTACTGCTCTCATAAAATAAAAAGATTACAGTAAAGCCATTTTAGGAAACATCGTTTTGCTTTTTGTTTTTCTCAGATCTGTCTTCAGCTACCTGCCTCATTGGTCGAGTAGCTGCAAGCGCGACTGCCGATCGGGAGGTCCTGGGTTCAAACCCCGGGTCGGATACTATCGGATTTTTCTAATTTAGAATTTCTAATAGTGGCTCGGAGTCTGGATGTGTGCCCGGTGTATGGCAACAGGCTCACCACGTATTCCATTGTGGAACTTAAATGTAACTGGTGAAACGTGGAGGTGTACTACATTTCTCTGCCCACCCCTTCGGGAATTACAGGCGTTTGTTACGTTTTTTGGTCTTCAACTGATTTGGGGACGCAATATATTATTAACTTCATCTCGACATTTTCCCCCTTCATATGTGTATTATCTTTTAGACAAGTCATTCATATTTTCCGTGGTGTTCCTTATTTTTTTAATCATCTACGTATATATGTTTTTACGTCATTTGTCGTATATTTTGAACCTTTGCCATAACGTGTCCAAACCATGTCAAAAATTTTACTCTTACTTCGTCTGTTGATAGCGCTACATTGAAAACCTTATCTAATGCATTCATTTCAACCTCACCTATTTCTATTCCTATTCTATTCTTATTCCTATATCCTATACCTATTTCTATTCTTATTCCTATATATTCGTTTTGGAATACTTAAATAAACCGATCTCAAACATTTATCATTTTTGTTTCACTAGCTGTACATAAATCAGTAATTAAATAACTGTTTTTTCCAAATAATACAATAATAGGTAAAGGTTGTTCTTCGAATGCCTATGAACGTTTATTTCCACGAATGCAAAAAAAAGAATATATATTAAAAAAAAAATAATAAATATACGAAGTGAGGTACACGTTAACCTAATATTTTGCCGTCATAATTAGTGTGACAGAGATGCCTCTACGGAGGACGTCATTTGTCATCCACATGGTTCCTGCTGTCACACCATTCCGAAACAGTAACTCGTTTGTAACATACAGCGAGCTTCCCTCCCCGATGTTCAGTAAAATCTCAAATAAAACAGCAGTATAAAATTTTCGAGAACATTCTAAACTCATGTCGTCTGGAATTTATAAAGTTTGAACACAATCGTAAGCTGGCCCTAAACGAGTGTAAATGTGACAATTTTCGGCTAACTTAACTGAAAAAACACTGATATATTTATATTTTACCGCTGAGAGACAGTTAATACACGTTCCAAAATGGCGAGTATGAGAGAAATTCTCATTCGCCACTTCCGTACATAAATTGTATTCTTATGTAAGCAATCAGTACAATTTTTATATGAATATGAAACGGCCACGAGTATCCGAGCAACGGCACCTCAGCGTCGAGTTTTAACAAGACTTTATCACTCAGCTTGAAAGAAAAGTCTCACAAGTTGTTATGCACCACGTACTCATTATAACTTTAACGAAGGCATCTCGTGTGAGCTTTTTCACTTCTGGAGTGCTTCACTATGTTATAGTACAGGTGAAAAATGATTATTATTATTATACCATCACGTCAGGTCCCTTACGGGGAGGGCAAAGCGCACGGAGAGAATATTTCTATTTTTGACATAATGTGGTTCTATATTTATAACTCCATTCATACACGCACGCTAGGTTCGGAGACTTCTGACTCCCTTATGAGCTGGTGTCTAAGCTATATTTTGGTCAGGATATATGAGTCTTTGTCTCCCTGGACACCTGGTCTGCATCCATCACCCTTCGCATTGTACATC
>DWJK01003268.1:0-13357 GCA_018248815.1 Croniades pieria auraria
GGTGGTTTGCCGGCTTCTGCGGTCACTTCACTTTCGACTACAGCGAAATATTTTTCTAGGACAGATTTTTGGTCAGTAATCATGTCACTACCTAGTTCGTTTGGAGACCATTGGCTCTCTAAACTGTCGGCCAAACATTCGGCCTTCTCCTGGTCATCGAACGCAGGTGATCAGTTGTGTCTTATCAGAGGAGGCATTGACGCGATAGTTTCTGATTTGAAAGCTCTCACTAGCCTCCAGTAGCACTGGTGGTTTGGTTTGAGCTCTCTCATTAGATTATCCCATGAATCGTTACGGATTTCGTTCAGGCGGACTTTGACTAGTCTAATATTGCGATTCATCTTGCAGCGATTGTCTAAGGAAGAGATTCCTGAAAACTTTCTAATCACAGCATTCTTTGTTGTAATGAGAGCCCTTGCTTCTTCAGGAAGCTCATATCTGCGGTCATTCGCATGTTTGATCTCCCTGTGTGATGTTTTAATGGCGGTTTGAATGTGAGAGGTAAGGAAGTCTACAGCTAGGTTAGCGACCTCAGCCGTTGTTATACACTCGGGTATGCTTTGTAGGTGGTTTGAGTCTGGGTCGTCTAGAGCTTTATTAAGTTTGGACCAATTGATGACCTTAGTGGTCTTAGTTTGTGTTGCATGGGTGAAGCCTGAATGCACTAGCACTGGATGGTGGTCCGGTTTGAACGCGGCTGTTGATGGTCGTAGTCCTTTTATTGGCTGGGCGGGATGGCAGTTTGCCTGTTGACCTACCTCTTAGGGGCTCGCGGACATCCGCGGTAGCTAGCGGGGTGACCTTGCTCGCCACAGTTGACGCAACTGACCGGCTCGGGACAGTCCCGTGGTCTAGGACAATCTACCGTGCCATGGTTTCCCAGGCACCTAACGCAACGCGACGTTGCGTAACAGTTTCTGGCCGAGTGGCCGTACAACTGGCACCTAAGACATTGTCCAGGGCCTTTTTGGTAGGGTGCCTCTACAGACAGAGTTGAAAGGAAATAGACTTCCTTGAGGGAAAATATTTCCTTTCCTTGTGGTGTTAGGTCAAGAACCACTAACACCACTATGTCGAACGACAACAGGGAACGTCCCTTCACCATTCGGTGGACGGACTTGGCCAGCAGGCCTTTTAGTTGGAGATCCTTTAGAATGGACTCCGTCTCTATCTCTTTTGGAACACCCTTTAAAACAACTCGGAGTTGCTTTTCATCCGCGAGAGCGTAGGTATGGTAACCTATGCTTTCGGCAGGTAGGATGCATGTGATTTTTCGGTGCTCCTCATCGGAACCTACAGTCATGCGAATAGAGTGCGCGTTGAGTGTGTTGCGCGCACGTTACCTGTATGTCTTGCGCATGGCAATATCTTATCCTTATTTCTAACGAATATAGAAAGTGGCAGGTTCGGTACTGACGGGCACCGCTACCTTCTTGGCGGGAGGGATAGTATTGCGGCATTCTACGCTCTGCTTTCGTTTTTTACCTGTTACGGTAATAAAGCCTTCTGACTCAGAAGTGAAGGTTTCGGACTCAAAATTGGAGTCCGCATCGAGGCCGGAGGGGCGGGAGATCGAATCTTGAGGAGATTCGGTCTCCATGTAGTTTTTATTCTGTTTCGGTGCCACAGGGGGCGGGATAGGGGAAGGGGAGCTAGGTGGAGGTCTTTCACTCCGTTTTGTAGTTGCGTTCGTGGACACAGAAGAGAATATTGATTGGCTTCCGTGTAGGTAACGAATTTGTAGAAAGGCCTGAGGATTGCATTTCTCTATAAATGCTTCCAGGTCCCGCATGTAGTCCCGCGGGGACAACATGGCATCCGCATAGGGCTACGCTCTTAATGGGGGGCTCGGTAGTGCCTCCCTGCCGTGGCAGGGAGGTGTGTACCTGCGGTGTAACCCTACTGTCTCCATCCTGTGTGGATAGAAGTGAGTGCCTAGTTTTAAAACTACCTCGTCTATTCACGATTCGCGTATTGACCACACGAAACTGGCGATCGCTACGGCCACACAGGACCGGCGGATCGGCGCACTCACTGCACTGAACACGCGACGGAAAAACACCACACCTTCAGGGGAACCAAGGTAGATTTAAATACCACAAGGGTAAATAAATTCACGATGGTACGACGTCGAATGGAATGCCGACAGCTGCAAGAGTTGCCCACACTGTGAGAGCAATAGAACACCTGCGGTGTTGGTAGTTAACGATGGCGCGCAGACGTGACGCCAAAGGAAAGTACCGACACAGTTGTGGAACTTGCCCACACAATGAGAACAATAGAACACCTGCGGGATCCGTAGATAAGGATAATACAATACGATACGTACGGCCACTTTCGGGAATGGACGTACACAGGTACGTCCGAACTGTACGGAGGCAGAGAGCGGAATGTTGTAACACCCTATTTTTTTTTCTAAGCGTCTTATGCTATTGACCCTAATGGCCTCTACAGCTTCAGCGGGTTTTAGTGGCGAGCCCGAGTGGCTCCGCCTGAATTAAGGAAACTGGGGAGGGGTAGGAGTGAGGCCCAGCACGGGCTGGACCTCCGGCTCTGCCCAGCGAGAGAAGGACTAGAGGCTGTCCAACCGACCCGTGGGCGTCTCCTGTGAGACTCGGACCTAGGCACGGATTGACAATTTGTGTGCTCATCGAAGGGCGACGGTACTGCGACGGTCAAACGAGCGGGGACGCCGCGCATCTGCCGTGTAGAACGCGGTATCTTCGTCCTCGCCGGCGGGGACAGTGCGTGTATACGTGGTGGTTGTGTAGTGTCTGGGAGGGTGACGAGTCAGGGTCATCTGTTACGTGCCTCGGTCTCCTAAGAGGTGCTTTTACCCCGGCTGGACGGTGGGGGTACGAGACAGTGTTCCTAATGAGCTTATTTGGGTAGACATCAGCCTTGTCGAAGTAGCTCACGGCTTGCTTCTTCAAGAACTGGGCTATTGTATGTATCTAATGAAGGTCCCTATAGAGATCTACATTATGCAGGTACCAGGGTGCCCCGATTGCTCTGCGCATAAAACGGTTTTGTAATATTTAAAGGATGTTAACTGATTTTACGTGTGCAAAGATGATACTGGCATGAGTCATCATGGGTCTGACACAGGCTAGGTATAGACTAAATTTCGAGCGAAGTCCCATCTTACTCTTCCTATTGATCAGAGGGAATAGGCGCCCTAATACGAAAGCTGCCCTATTTCTGACTGTACAAATGTAACACTCTATATGTTAATTGTCAATTTTATAGTTTTAGACTGCCTCGTTGATCGAGTGGTTGCAAGTCCAATTGCCGATCGGGAGGTCCTGTGTTCAAATCTTGGGTCGGGTCCTATTGGATTCTTCTAATTTAGAATTGCTAGTAGTGTCTCGGAGTCTGGAATTGTGCCCGGTGAATGTCAATAGGCTCACCAACTATTCCATGGGACTTAAACGTAACTAGTGAAACGTGAGAGTGTGCTACACTCCTCTGCCTACTCCTTCGTGGATTACAGGCGTGATGTTACGTTTTTATAGTTTTCATTTCCATTTCAGCGAAGACTGCCTTGATTTGTCTGTGTTATAACCATCTTAATAGTCTTAATGACTTTCATCCTATCAAATAGTTAGCAATATTCAGAAGCACGCAATTTAATTTTATTATCATTCTAGAAGTCTCAGGGATACTTCTCAAATATTTTTGAGAAGTATCCCTGTGGAGTCGACACTTTAAATGTCATTAAAGTTGGCAATATATTTCTAAATGATCGTATTTCGCTAGAAACGTTAAATTACCATCGTTTAGTATTTTCTAATTTTGCTTTCCGCACAAATATTTGCCCTTAATGGGAATCAAAGTTACAACATCAACTCAGCAGTCACTTTTGAAAACCACTATGCCGGAAAGCCTATCACAGTCAATAGCTAGTTTTTAAAATAAACATTTGATAAGTTACATACTTTTAATAGAAGAATTGACAGAATATTCGAAATGACTTACCATTGTTGGTAATTAACAAATTTTCTTATACATGTAACCCTTTTATTCCCCCTGTAATCAATATGAAAAGGTCAAAAGGTTATATCCCCACAGAAATATTTCGTAAGTAATCTCACTTGACCCAAAACAATAAAGCAGGCATAAAACCAACAATCATTAAAAGACATTACCGTCAAAGCAGGTAGCATTCGTGACGGTCGCTAACGGATGCTCAAAACTACCACTTCGACCTACCATTGTACCATAATCACCAAGTTATTAGTCACGCCCTGATTTGCCTGCGGTGAGCCCTAACCCGTGATGCTATATGGCTCCGTGATTGCTTTAACTGTTTTCTGAATTCCCTTTTAGTGTAGTCAATTATTCAACAGTCTCTACCCAAGATCAGTTTGCGCAGCTGTTCGACGAGTATCAGTATGACTTCCCAACCCATGCAAGTGCATGCCATAGGATCGGATACTTTTCGTAGATATAATAATTAGTCAGTTGACTCATCCGTTACATCTAAGTAATGCATTTTTTTAATGAGTCGCGCAATAGGAAGTGTCTTACCCTAAGAAGAAAATTTGTATATATTTTGTTCACACATTTTAAAAGTTATAAATCTGATCATAAACGTAATAGATGATAAATCAACCATAAAACATTTCTAATTTCTCATTTTTATAAATACGTACCAAATCTTACTATTGATACTTTAACAGCACCCAGAAAACAAATGCTCGATCAAAAGGTTAAAATCTCATATTAACCACGTTGTCTTACGAAGACTTACAATAATATTTGACCATGCGGTCAGGTTCAGTTTTATCCTCATGCAATTTTATTTAGACTTGCCTCACTTCTAACGCTAATAAACAAACCAGCAGGTGTCGTGTCAGTATTAAGTCATCGACCCACGAAACTAGTCCATAATAGATCGGCTATCTCGTTACAGCATCTCCGGTTACTGGGAGGGCGCCTTCGTTCCTTTCACACCGGGATGTGGTTGGCGCCGGTGTGCGTCTGCCTTTATAGTCTTTTACTTTGTACCGTTGGTATTTGTGGTTGAAAATGAAGAGTGTTTTTTAATTAAAATCGCTTCATTCATAATTGTTTTTTTGTCAGCAATAGGCAATACTGTGTCAGAATATTTACAGAAGCCACGTCAAAGATAGGCATAACAATCCATTCTCTTCCACTAAACTCAACAACAGTTTTATTTTTTATGCTATTGCTCAAAGCATTTTTCTAACCCGGATCCGATGATCTTCACGATTGATAAAACTTTAGCATTCGAAGTTGGTATAACTGTTCAATTTATTTATTTAATATTGTATAAGTGAAATCTAATTTTAAAATATTACCTGACTAGGTTACTAAGTAAACTAGACTGAAACCCACTACCCGCCGCCAAATGCCCCACCATTCCCGTAAAAAGCCAGCAAACTGATCATTGTACTAAATACATCCAATGTTAGCTAAACATATTGCAAAAATAAATAGTCTTTTCACATATCATCATCATCATCATCGGCCTATTTCAGTCCACTGCTGGACATAGGCCTCCCCCAATGTGCGCCATCGTGCCCTGTCCTCTGCTTGCCGCATCCAGCATCTGCCCGCAGCCTTTCGTACACATATCACGATTATGTTAAAATGAAAAAATAATGACAGCTGAAAAATACGGAGTCCGTCAGAAAGAGCAACGTATGGCAACACCAGTGAAAGGTATCATTGTGGTGTCACAAGGCGACCAGTGCTTTATATAAACCTGTAAATAGACGGTGAAATAACAGCTGAACCCTATTATTACTATAATATCGCGAGTTTGCTGTCAAATAAATATGAGTTTATAGAAGTACCATAGGAATACAATACGAATCTATTGTCTATAAAAATTTAAATGAACTCTTGGATGTTATGGCAATAGGCTCACCACCTATTTCATGGGACTTAAACGTAACTGATAAAACGGGGGAGCGTGCTACACTCCTCTATCTACCTGTTCGAGGATTACAGGCGTGATGCTACGTTTTTTTTTCTTGAATGTTTTTTTATGTTATGTTGACTGCCTCGTTGGTCTAGTGGTAGCATGTGCGAATGTTAAACAAGAGGTCCTGGGTTTGATTTCTGCGTCGGGCATAATATTGTGCTGTTCAAACATAAAACTTCAAGTGTAGGTACACAAATTAGTGCTTAGTGCTTATCCGGTATTCAATGGAAAAAAAACCTAAATTCAAATGACTTTATTTGGCTTCAGTTTAGGTGTTACTTGCAAAATTGTAAAACACTACTACTACGTTTTACGTTTTGGCTATAGAAATATTGAATAAACCTGTTTTTCAGCGTGCGCTGTCAAAAGCAGCTGATATTCTGCGCCAAATTTCCATACACATACATTCTGTATTGTCAGTTATTGATAACGAATAGATGAAAACACCAACAGAGCGAACATTAAATATACACTGATTACTAATGAAATCGAATGGCGGCAACCAAGTGTCAAATTGTATTTTTTTGTCTGTGGGCTGTTTAAATTTTTTATACAATATATGTATTTTTACATAATTCGTGATGAAAATATATTAATCCTTTGGTAATCAAGTGGCAGATTGGTTTTTTTTTCAGTTGCAGGCTTTTTAAATTATATTGTACTTGATTCATAAATATAGATTATGGTTTGTAAATCTTCAACTTACCGTTAGCCGTAGTTACGAATGAATTGTCCCGCTGTATATTTCCTGAAAAAAAAAAACAATTGTTATGACTTTACATACATTCATGTTATCTTGTATTAACAAATATACTGAACTCTACAGATATAGCAACACACACAGACACACATATTCTTATTATTACTTACATGTTGTTTATATATATTAATCTAATATATGTTAACATATAAATACACACTTAACAATCAACCAAACTTAATTTAATTAAAAAAATTGTTTTGGAGTTTTTTATTCTTAATATAAACAGCAATTTCTTCTTTAACTGGACGTTAAAAAAATCTTTCTAAAAATATTCGATCGCTTGTTTATATTTACCTCTGGTTAGCAACTCTAGCAATTTACTAGAAAAGTGAAACTCCGGTGAGAACATAATTTGCCATTCACAAAACAATATCTTTAAAACTGTATACTCTTCTAAACGCAGTCACAGTACAACTTAAACATTTTATAAATATCGTCACTTATATTTATTTCAATTCACATTAGCCTTAATTTGAACGCAGCCGTCACCACACGCCTGTACAGTTTTAAAAAGAAAACAATCACTTTTAAACAAACGTCAAATTTTAAATCATTGAATTTCTTTTACGCGGCTTGTCATTCAAGAATGTATTTTTAAGTAAAACCAATCCGGACACGTTCCAAGTGAAGAAATGATTACCAATATACATTAATGAAACGGATTGTTTGTTTGTGTGTCACAAACATTTCTGAAACATCGCTACAGACAGATCGTCGCGAACCGTTTAATTATGGCACAGACCCGATTCATTAGTGCACTGGGGGACCAGAGCCGGCTGTGGTCAATAAAAAAAAACACAAAAATAAATTATCAATAATAGGATACACAATAAATCAAAATTATTTCTATTTATTAATTAAACGATAAGTTAAAGGTATATTGCAATGTTCCGCACTATGTGCGTATATGAAATAAATACCCATACAACTTTGTAAGTAGAAGTTGCCGAGTCCATGCCTCTAAAGATGCTTCGTTTTCGGGCCAAATACGTGTCGGTAGTGGTATCTAATTTGTTGTACTCGTATAGTATATTCCGGTGGTGGTGCACACCATACTTCGAATAAAAAGCGTGGAACATTGCAAAGTAACGTTAAGTTAACTAAAAAATTAAAATCTATTCAGAAAACAAATTAGATCTGTTAGATGTATATACACTTATAGCTTTTCCCCGTCATCGTAAATGTTTCTAAGAGAAATTGGTGTTACGCCAAACGGATATCAACCGAAGAATAGGCAAACAACATCTATAAAATGTGAATAAATTACAAAATGGATCGGCGTTTAACTTGCACAGAACGTGTTCTACCATTCGAATAGTTAAACGAAAACAATAGGTATAGTTATTTTAGCGACAGTAGGAAGCTATAAATATTAGTACAAGCGTTGAATGCTACAAGCAGTCCGCACTGTGTTCCCAGCAAACATTTTAAGTATTTTATATACAACGCATTTCTTTGTAAGCGTCGAGTACGGCCCACGGCTCGCCTCTAGAGGTCAGGGTTGCCGACGCTCGTCTTTTGACCCTCGTACACCCGTCTCTATCCAACACAAAGCAAAAATATATATTTATCCTCACCACGCAGGTCGCGACTCTTTACTTGACATTTAACCCTTTACGTCACTGTAATCCCTGTCCTTTTCTCGAGCACAGCAACAAGTATATCGCTGTTTCATTTGCACAGGTTATGACATATCGGTCGACTTATGACCCGTACATCAGCGATCGCTCCGTCTCTTTTTGTCGTTGGTTTTTAGCAATTCATCGTCCTTGTCGCTCGTGTCGCGACCCCTGCGACTAGCCACTTGAATAGATTAGGTGTTTTCGACGAGTGTGGGTTCAATATTCATTGATAGCCGGTTCGTTGGCATTTCGAATGCAAGACGAATTAATTTTTTCTTTGCGATAATACGGACGTTTAAATTAGTTTATACTTCGTATGATTATTATGAAACTGTATGAGCTCTTTGGTACACATATTAATCTTATTCTTGGAGAAGTGATGAAGTGAATGATGAGATTTAGTGTTGAAAAACGCGCAAAGCGTTCAGTTTAGCATCAAGCAGGCTGTGAACTGGAATTTTTATTGCAACCTACATATATAGGTATGAACTATATTAGAAGCATCTCATATTGCGATAATCACAATCCGCAAAAGTATTGCGACGCAAAGCGGTGGCCAGCCAAAGCCCGACAAATGTGCACAGTTATGTCGCTTCCGAGGCGCGTTTCCTTCAGTCTAGTAATCTGAAGAATTCTTCGAAGGTATAATCTAGAAGATGCATTCCTTACGCAAGATTGCTAGTCGAAACTTAGACTATTAATAATAATTAATCTAGCTATAGTTTATTTCTTACTCCTCACTGATCAAATGGTTCTCTGCAGCATATTCACTAAGTTCGCTTGATTGGATTTAACTCTTGTTAACAAAAGGCGTTAGACAGCGCTAGTTTTGAATTAAATTAAACAGCATATAAAAGACTGTGTATGTACCAGGAAAGTCGTAAAGCCTGTTTTTCCGATGTGCTATTGCATTCCTGAGTCGTTTGCTTTATACCTAATTTAAAAAAAATATGATAGTATAAAAAATATATATTTTTTATTAAAATTTTGCGTAGGACACCCTTTATATATTCTGTATATCAAATAACTTCAGTATGGTTTCCTTGTTATAAAAGTCGCAGTGCCAACGGACCCTGTAGATTTCTAATTTATCTTGCGGCACCTGGCCCTCGTGGAAATGTCTGTCCATAATTCATATTGTGATCAATTAATTCTGTTGCTACCGTTTTCATTGCTTTGATTTACATTCCGTGATCGGTCTGTCGGTCCGGTGGTTAGTTAACCGAAACGCTGAGCCGCAGTTAGCCAGTTCTATTTCTAGCCAGGCCACATCTTTATGGCTTAAAATTGTTGTTGTTATGGGTTAAAATTGTCCCATCATGGAATATTACTATTATCATTATTCATCATGGAATCGTGAGGCTATTGCCATGCACCGAACACCACCAAGCCTCTACAAGGAATTTCAAGTTAAAAAACCCAATACTATCCAACCAGAGAAACGAACCCACGACCTCTCGTTCAGCAATGGCGTTCACAACCACTCGACCAACGAGGCAGTTAAATAAATACTAGTGCATATAACTAACGAACCTCAGATTGATTTGCTAATATTGAACTATTATATCTTAAGTAAATACCGAAAAAAGAGACAAGAGTGTTAATTTGAACTAGATAATTGAATGGTCTGTTACCCTAATAGCTAATAATACTGATTGCCAAGTCGTTAAATGTGTTTGTTTTGAGACAAGACAAATGTTCATATGATAAGCTCGTGTTTTTTGTCTACGAATATAAAATCATTTATAAAATACTTAATATGCATATCATTATGCATTTGTTTACACACGCAACATCATACCTGTAATCCCCGAAGGGGTAAGCAGAGGAGTGTAGTACACTCCCACCAGTTACGTTTGGTTATGGAATAGGTGGTGAGCCTATTGCCATACACCGGACACAGACCGGACTCCGAGTCACTAGTAGAAATTCTAAATTAGAAAAATCCAATGGTCCCCGACCCGGGATTTGAACCCAGGACCCCGCTATCGGCAGTCGCGCTTGTGACCACTCGATCAACGAGGCTGATTAAAAAAATGTAGGTCGCTATAAATAATTGACACCAATATTGGGTAATGGTTTGTTCGCGTGTCTTGTGCGCGTAACAATGTTAATGTAACTAACAGAAATTATGAATTTAAGAGGCTTAAGTTCGTGCATATTTTATTGTCTCAAAACAAGACGGAATTAAAATTAGGTTAGTATTTAAGTTAAAGAGGGTTTGAAAAAGGGAGCCAGCTAAAATGTTTTCAATTGTGTCGTTTTCTATAAAATCATGCCTGTATCTCTCCGAAGAGAGAGGTAGGCAGATGAGTATAGTAATCTCCCACGTTGGGATAGGTGCTGACCTTATTGCCATACACAGAACACAGTTCAAAATCCGAGCAATCACTAGACATGTCTAAGAAAAAATAATATTTGCTCGACCGGGGGATCGAATCAACAACCCCTTGACCAGCAATCGCGCTTGCATTACTAGACCAGCGCGACGGTTCTAAATAAATAAATGTAACTTTAGAACCACTTTAAAGCAAACGTGGCAGAGGTTAACAAGGGGAAACTCAAAGTGATCAGCGCAGAGTCCGCTGGTAGCAGGATCGCGTGACTCCCGCGTATCCATGATAATGAATTGTTCTATACTCCTGACGTTCTCGCGTTTACTAAACTAGATTCTATTCTAGATACGTCGAAGACGCACGTCAGGTCTTTAAGGATATTTGACGCTCCGTGTTCTCTGGCTACCCGTGACGTGATGATAGAAGAATAAATATATGCTAGATATAGCAAATTATTGATATATCTTAGATTTAGCTACAGACGATTGAAATCAAATACAAAAAATCTGGAACCGAATTTACTGATACTCGTTTTTCTGATTCCAACAAAACATAAAATTTCCATATTCGAATTCTAAATACTTAATGACATTTTAAAGAATAAAAACGTCACACGCGCAATATAATTGCAAGCTTAAGTAAAACTAATGTATAAACACACAGACATTCACAAATACACACACATAGAAGCGTATCGGCCTAGTAAGTTTTTCCAGCAGCTGACCTGCGGTAAACGAGAGCGCTCCGGACTGCAAATACTAGGAGCTACGAAGAAAATACGATACGAAGAAAACAAAACCTTGAAAAGCTATGAAGTAAATGGGACTTCCACAATCAAATATTTTTAAACTCTCAAAACCTATTAACTGCACGCTTTCATATAAAATTCTGATGCTAACACATGGTAACGAGCTGATAATATTTAAATAAAATGATTAAAACAAAACGTTGAAGAAAATTATACAAAAACAACTTTTTAATAAAGCTGCGCGTTTGTTAGCAATACACATAGAGTTCATATTATTTATAACCTTGAAATAAACTCTACCATAGCTTGGTAGAGATGTGGCGAGAGAGCAGTACTCAAGAGAAGGCATGAAACTGATTTTAGCCATATGACTTACGCCTATTACGCAACAGAAATTGTTAAATCGTCTTCAATTGCTTAAACACAGTTTTCAAAATAAAAATCTTGCTAAATCTACAAATATATGTATAATGTAAATAAATGTTTATGGGAGGCTACTTTTCGAGATAATTATGCAAAGGAACGGTAAGGAAAAGAATTTGAAAGAAGAATTGAAAATTGAACATTTTTGTTCATTATGAAGTAGAATTACGATCGTTCTAAAGACAGGCGTCCTTTTAAATAAGTTATCTCACCAAATGCTTAAACTAAATTTCAGTCCATGCACCCATAAGGAGTTCTACATATCCAGCGACTTCATAAACGATGGAATTGGGTCCGGTGTATGTCAATAGGCTCACCACCATGGAACTTAAACGTAACTGGTGAAACATGGGAGCGTACTACACTCCTTTGCCTACCCCTTCGGGGATTACAGGCGTGATGTTACTTTTTTTATCTATATCACATCATTTGTTGCTATGAAATTAATAACGCGTCCAAAGCGATGCGCGTGGTAGCTCCGCGAGAAGAAAGCTCGCTGTCGGCGTCGGCGCGTGCGCGCCCGTGTTTTTGCCGCGATGAATATTTATCGTCGGCTCTGACCATTAGCGGTGCTCGCCACTTGCCTGATTTTTGCGGCCTGTCCGATTGCTTGAGTACTCCTCTCCGTTACTGCTGTCTGGGGCAAACCTGGTATTTATATTAAAATACATTTCGGAGCTAAAAGTTACAAACATTCGATTGTTACAAAAACATTCGTTACAACGAGAAAGTTACAAATACTCGGTTGAACAGAGTTCCTTGTTGTTTGCTTTTGAATGACTTATTAACTCCCTCGTGCGGATTATAACGATTATTAAGTATTTTAGAATGGGATTCTTCAGATTAGTCAAACCGAACCCAAATTAAGGAGCGCCTGTCCTAATAATATATACCAGACAGCTAATAAACCGCAAATACTTTATATGCATGTAAAGATAACATTAAGAACAACAACACCATCAGCCTGTCTCAGTCCACTGTTGGACATAGGCATCCCTAATGAGTGCCATCGCGCCCCGTCCTCGGCTTGTCGCATCTAGCTTCTACCTGCAGCTTTTCGCAGATCGTCATCCCACCGAGCCAAAGGCGTCCTACACTACGCGGATAAAGATTAACGGAACAATATTTTTTTGCGCATCATACCACTAATTCCCAAAGAGATTTAAACCTACTACCCCGGTGCAACATTCGGGGAGATTAATTGCAGTGCAGTATATTGCCGAAGTGCGTGTTTAACCATTTTACCGGTTTCCAAATGTGTGCAACTAATCCCGCTTCCCCATCTATAACAATCTATTTAAATGTAAAACAGCGCTCGGGTCATTACGCGCACACGCATTCTTTTTTCACACTCCATTGGGCAAATCTTACGAACTCATTAGCATCGAATTTACATTGTAATTTTCTTTTTACCGATTTCTCATTTAATAATTACCCTAGTGGTTAAGAATTCAACTTCTCACTCCGGGAGTTCTGGGTTCAAATCCATGGCGCGCACCTCTTTACAAAAGT
>DWJK01003269.1:0-13357 GCA_018248815.1 Croniades pieria auraria
AGATAAGGTAAAAGGGAAATATACGAGCTGCAGAAAATTGGAAGTGGTTCATATATGTACGTACAGGAAAAAAAAAAGGAAATGGGAGCACATCAAGTTAACAATTACATAACATATACACTTACATAATGCTTTTTTTTATTTTTTTTTGTTTCTCGTACAGGCAGTACCTATTTATGGTCTTTTTAAGAGTTCTGCTTTTGTACATTTAATAAGAAATTTTTGTATTTTAAATAGGTGGTGAGCCTATTGCCATACACCGGGCACTGATGCAGACTCCGAGTTACTACTAGAAATTCTAAATTAGAAAATTCCCGTAGTACCCGACCCGGGATTTGAACTCAGGTCCTCCCGTTCAGCAATCGCCCTTGCAACCACTCGACCAAAGAGGTAGTCAAATAAACTTCCTTAGAGATATTGTGTAATGAGTCACCATATGGTCGGATGAGTTAAATATTAAATGGTTATTCTCCACATTGAATATATAGTCTGTAGCACATCATAGAAAAAACTAGCTGTGACAATATTTGATAATTTTCAAATTTGGCTTTAAATACGGTTGCGTTGCGACTTTTATTCACTTGTTACGAGTAGATGTACTGTTATTATGACATGAGAATAGCCTTTTAGAATAGTATGTAAATTATTATCTCGATTGGAACATTAGATGTGGTGAAAACAAGTGTTTAAACCTTTCGCAGTACAAGTTAAGCTGTCAGCACCGCTTGCTATCCCAAGCTGAGTCATTAAAAGTTATCACAAGGGTTTTGGGATGGCTTAAAAACTCTCGACTCATGGGTATATCTACTAACCAATATTTCCCTAATTGAGCAGTCAAGAGTTAATATATATAAGTTATATAATATTTTTAACCGCACCTGAACGATAATAATCAAGTTTTGTTGTATTGTATTTCGCATGGTTTGTGTTTGCGCTGTTGTCTCAGAGGATTACATAACAGTCTTATAGATGGTACATCCGACACGAAACATTAAGGTTATGAGTGCGTCTAATGACATCTTTCCGTATAATCCCATACGTTCAGCGATGACAAATCACCGCTGGAAACAGACGCGCCTATACTAATGTATAATCTCATATATTATATGTAATATTTGGGGAAAATGAAGCGAAATCGATTTACAGTATTTGTTATACATGAAAATTATTTATTAGCGATTATTATGCTCCAGACATTCCTCCGCTAAGGGAAGTTCTAATAACGGCCAACGTAAAATTTCTTTAAAAGAACTGTAGCCTCACTATGGTGTAGAGTATGGTGTGCTGCTTTGTAGTGTTTATGCCAACGACAGTATGAACCTATAAGCTGCATCTCAGGTTTTATCATCCAAAGTCTTAGTTAAGCTGCCCTGTAACTATGTATATGAAAAATGTAACGCAGAGATCGCGTCCCGCAGCAATTCTAAAGTGGCGTGCGTTCATATCCACTATTTAAAATTTTATGATGCATATCGCACTCGTATATTCATGCATGTATGTGTTCCATCGTATTAATATGTGATTAAAATATAACATTATTATACAAAGTGAAGCAATCTCATATTATTTGAGAAACATCCCTTGCTGTATACCAATGACAAACTGATGTGGATACAAACCCATTCCGAATGCTACACTGATATATTTATTCTTGAAGACGAGATGCGAGAACGGTTCCCCTGGGAAATGCAGGTGCAAGCTCCACTGATTCTCTACATTCCCCTTCCCTCAGCGCCCTCTATGTACCTACGTGTGTCCACGAGTAACGGAACTGTTCGAACGTCAATTACCTCGCCGTAAATTCTTGTAAACGTACGATCTACATATATTTGAGTGATAGTATCATGAATTATATCTATTTTACACTTCTTCCTGAACCATTTCCATCCATTTTGGCTTTAAAGATTATATGGTATAGATACCAAACGGTACGCTTTATGGTCACTATATTTGTATAAAACCAAATCAACGCTTCCATGAACATTCTACATTTAATAAAAACAACTTGAAATAGTAATATATCATACTTCTTATATTTTATGGGCTAAAGATATTTTAATTAATCTGTCACTATATTATAAGTTATCTATTAAAATGCCTACATCCCAGCCAGAAGGATATGTGATCGCCAATATTGAAAAATAGTTCCCATAACTTAAAAAACTCATTTTCTAGCAGGATATATGAAAATATAATTATTAGCGTAACTGCAAAAAGCTAAAAGCATTGCTATTTTCAATGTTTTGTAATGTGAAAATATGAGTATAATTTCTCAATTCCAGTGTTAACTTTGTGCATAGTATACCATCATCATTAAAACTACTGAAAACGCCAAATTTCAGACACGTTTTGTTCTCTGCAATTTCTATGGAGAATAATTGTAATTAGGTGTAATTATTCCCGCCAGGTACGCTGCGAGCATTTAAAGATGATTTGCGCATATGAATAATTTTCTGAACTTTATAACGCTATTAGGGTTCTAATATAATATTGGTTTGTGGATGGAATGAGTCGGAAAAAAATTACATGTATTAACTTATTTAAGAATTTTTGCTTTTCAGTTTGAGTCGTTCTCTATAGACAAGCAGCCGGGTTGAGGGACGAACACGCAGATGGACCGATAGAGAGATAGAAGGAGAGATAGAGAGAAAGAAAGAGAGCCGAATATACTAAACGTTTATTTATTATTGTTAGTCTCATCGCTTAACTGCATTTTAGATTTATATGTATATATGGTATATATCAAATGAGACTGGATAGCCTTGTTACAACGTAGGCAGTCATATATGTATGTACAGGTATATGAACAAAGTCGTAAAACATTTTTAGCGAAATTCCGACGCAGAACATTTCCATAAAAATGTTTGTATTTTAACATAACTTCAAATGAACCATTAAACAAAGTATCCCGTTGACAAAATCCGTTAACCAACTTATAACAATGAATGCCGTTTAACTTTTACAAAGCGTATGTATCCCGCAGGTGTAGGAGACATGGTACTCTGGGCGCCTATTCCCCAAATTAGGTAACTTCCTCCCATTTTGTTCGGTAAGTACCTCATTTCATTGAATGATACTGGCTTACGTCTTCCTTACACAAATGCGTCGAATTCCCGAGGGACGTCTTTGTGCGTACTTTATGATACTTATTACTTTTTCTGCTCGGTATTCAGCTGATGTGACTGGAAAAGCGATTCATGACGTACTGAGAATTCGATAATACTTTTTTGATTTTATTTTACATATACTCTCAACGGTATACATATATAAAAATATGAGTTAGCGTCAAGCCAATAAATATGAATTACCCTAAGCTATGATTACAGATGAAATTTCGTAAGAATGTATACGTATTCCATTATAATCTCCATATCGTGCCAACATTTTGAAATAACTTTTCTAACACCATGAAATGCGTTCATTTTAAATTTACGTTAGTTTTCAGTTCGAGTGTCATCACGTGTCATATACTGCTCCTGAAATGTCACGACAATTTTACATTCACGGCTGTACAGTGTGAAAACGTGTGAAATCTTAAATTCAAGAGGCAACACAAACGACAACGCAGCTAGTTAAATCAGTTCTGTCTCATGTCGACATAATTCTACTCACCTGCCGCTCCGACCCGCTTTATATCACTGCTATGCGACAGTTATTTCAGTCGGGAGAGACCCGAATGGCTCTCGAGTGAATAAACCTTCGCTTCAATGCGATACCACGGGCCTTGAGTATTCGTAAATCTGCGGTGTATTTTTAACCCACTGTCATATAGATATTTCAAGATATACATATGTAGAATGAATGAACAAGTAGGTAGTTGAGCCAATATACACACGAACGTTTAGAGCTGGTACGGTAATCTAGGTCAATTTCTATAACCCTATCATGTTCTAACTGTCATTATGAGCCGCGTTATGTGAAGGTTATTCTAGTCGAGAGCAACCTTAATAGCCCTCAAGTGAATTAGCCGGAGCACAAATGCGATACCTCGAACCTTTAGTGCCAGTATCGGTACTTTTTCCTGTTTCTGTTCACCATGTATGTCAAGTATTTGCATTTATGTAGCCTATACAACCGGCTATAATATGGTCATCATCATTATCGAGCCTTTTATCATTAAAGTTTTGGACACGGGGTCTCCTCTCAGTCAGAAAAATTAGGCTAAAGCCTAACGCGCTGACCAATTTCGAGTCGACAGACTTCACATGCCTTAGAATCATGCAAAATTCTAACGGATGCAGGTTTTATCGCGTTTTCCTTCAGTGTTACAGTGAGAAATATTTAATCTTGAAACGCATATTTCTTATAAAAAAGTGCGTATTAGACCGAAGATATAAACAGAGAAATTTCTACTAGAAAATCTAAGTTAGAAAAATCAAATAGTACCTAACCCGGGGTTCGAACCCAGGACCTCTCAAATCAACGAGGTAATGGAAAAAAAAAAAACCGTACTACAATCTTATATTCATATTATATTTTGTTTCCTACTTAATATAATCAACACAACCCTTCGTTCACGAAAAAACTGTTCCAACACCTCGCAATGATCGATTAGCGGAAATTAAGTTTGAAATGTGAGACTACTTCGTGGCAGGTAACAAAATATATATAACTTGTATATATATATGTACAGATTTACATAACAGAAAGGCGCGACAAAGCGACAAAAATTTATTCTACAGAAATTTTAAATTCTTTAAGCCCACCTTTTGACCTTTTACCACACTGAATAACTTTAAACAGGGATAACACTGCGTCTCTTTCAAAAAATTTATGTTAATTTTTGACTTTGGATTCGCGGTCTTTCAGACCCTTTTGTTTACAAATTTTGTATACAGCTACTTCCCCATAACATTTGATGTGCTGTTTTAAACTATTCCGTCACGAACATTATCAACGAAGATATAGTCTTTCGAATAATCACGAAAAATGTGAAATTTTTTTTTGATATGTTAATTATTTCAGCTAGAGTACTTTGCGATTAAAGATAATTACGTAGATTTTTCTGAAAATTTTGATTAACCGTATTTTTTGATATAATAAGTGATACCGAGTTAATTTAGCTTGGAAAGTGTCCATTAAGTTTAAAGCGCTTTCGTTACATAAGAAAATAAATATGGGCTAAATGTCTACCACTTTAGTTTAATATTACCAAAAAAATATGAGGTGATAGCTGTAATACTAATGTAATTTTGTTATATTAATATTGTCCCAACATATGCAGCGGTCTGTGAGACCGTGCGTCTAGAGTAGCGTGACAAAAATGTAATGACCACAGTTAAGGGTTAACAAGGGTTACGCAATAAAATTACATTATAAATCATAAATCCTATACGACAAGGCTACTATTTAAGAATTAAAATTTGAACAGGTCGGGTGCAGATCATAATGTTTTTATCCGAAGTATTCTCATCACATCTAATGTTTTTAGTATTGGCTTTAGACGAGTCCAGTTTCCTGTCAATATAACCTATGCAAATAAAATATATCAGCTTGGACATGAAAATCAATAGGTTTTCAGACGGGCAAACTGCATGTAGCTCTCTTCCACGTCAGTGACCTCGAATATCCTTTTCGTTATATTCTCGACAGGTGAACAGCGAATATTTCTAAGTTTATGCAAAATATATTTCGATTCTACCAAAGAAGTGGCAAGTACGATTGTTTACTCTTTAAACCTTCGGAGCTTATTGATGTAAGTAATCAGAGCTGATATGACAGCTGTTAAATGTTTCGTGAGTATTTATACACATGATTAAAAATGCGGCTTAACTTACGTACGTAACGAGAGCGAGGTCGCGACGGCTCTGCAAGTGACGGGTGTTCATAAGGAAGGACCTCGTACAGGTCCGAAACTAGTCGGGCAATCCCGAAAAACGTGCGTGAGTTAAACCGTTACATTATTAATCATAATATGATAGCTATTATTATAATATATTAACATAATAGAGTTACAACTATAATTTATAACCCTATTACTTTCCATTAACCCGTCTTATATCAAGTTAGTCAATGGTCATTCCAGCCTGAAAAAAATTTAATGGTCTCAAATATAATATATAAGCCTGGTTATGCTATCTCGATGCTTGAGCCCCAACTTTACGGTCGTCCGTTTTATTCTTTGTCCGTTCTAGTGGGTCATATTTCTTTGCTATGGTGCAGGTGAGTGGCGTAAACGTGCACAGTGAGATAGATGTGGACATTTTATGTTAGGTGGAATTATACGTCGGTATTGCGCGTTGGTATAATTTTCGTGTTATATCAATCTTACCGAATAGAATTTCTGGGCAAGTTTTACATATTATTTCTATTGAAATGTAATGCTTATCATCATTATTAGCCCACTCCCGTCTATTGCTGGACATAGGCCTCTCCAATAGCAGGCCACTGAGCTCGATCTTCAGTTCTACGCATCCAACCACTGCCAGCTAAATGTAGTTATATTTTGTAAAATTACAACAGCACATGTGTGTATCTATTTTAACCAAATAGGTCTGATACTGGCCAATACGAGAGTTAGAAATCTGTTGAAAGAGATTGCTAAATGTGGAACAAGCGCGACATGTCTGTGAAGATTTCTATTTACCTACATACTCGTATATGGCACTCGGTGTTTTCTGCCTATTCTGTAAAAGACCTGGTGCTATGATATTGTAATAAAAACAATATCTCCTATGTAATAATTTGTTAAAAACTTGGGGTTTTACAGTTTTTCAGGTGACTTGAAAAGAAAAATTACGTAAATTGTATTTCATGAAATTGAATTGTTGTCTATGCCTGCTCTGCGTAATAACATTGATCTTGAAACGACAAGCTGCAGGCGGCGACAGGAGGAGCATACGAAATACCTAATTTTGTAATATAAGAATTCTCTGCTCTTTTCTCAAACTTTGTGACAGAACCGAGCATATGCTTACGTACACACACATTCTAGATATGTGTGATCATGCGTTATGTCTCATTGTAACAATATTTCTATACTTTTAATACACGGACATATATTTAGTTATAGTAGATAATACAATTTATTTGACATAATCATGCGTAAGTGTTCTTTAAATGCATTTATAAAGAAGACTAATTTGCCAGTAAAAATATCATTAATCATCCCCTAAAATATTGCAGAACAAACATTATGAAATATTATATACAAACACAAGGAAGAAACTGAAGGAAAATACATCAGTTTTTCAATTAATCGTAATAAAAAGCTGGGTGTACCGTGATAATTTAAAATAAAACGATTTACTCATTAAATGTGATTTAAACACAATCAATTCATACATTCTCTACAAAATTGTCATTAACCAGAGCTGATAGTTAATATCCCGGACTTAAAACGACCTCGGTGATAAAGAATGGAAAATGATTGTACAATTATTTTTACACACAAAAGGATTATATCGGAAAGAAAATCCTCATTGTTCACAGTGAAAGGTTCGCATTTGTGCTGTTCGTACAACGGTCGAACTTATAATGGATTTTATAAATCATATAGATATAATAATATTATTACAAAAGCTTTTTTGCACGGTTTGTTCTGAAACCATAAAAATAAATTCGGTTTTTACCAACACATTCCCATAATATACAAGGCTATAATTTAAAAAAACGTAACGTATTAATTTTCTCGTGTTCATACCGAAATGTATGAAGAGAATGCTACTAGTACTACTGCTGTTAATACTGCTTCAGTAACAATTACATTTTGTAGAAGAAGTACATAATTTCGAAAATTTTGAAGAAAAAATAGAGCATCCAAAAATTTTATATCACACGTTTCATTGTAATATTTGAATACAAATCAATCATTGAAATGACACCCAATAGAATAAACATAAAAGATAAAATTCCATTTTTAATGCTCGCTGAATAATTATGCAATGTTACTGGACCTTCCAGGCCATTCCAATAATATTAAATATTAGTCAGCTCCAAGCATTGCTAATAACCAGCCTTTTCGTTTTTTCCTCTTTTTATTTTATACTTACACTTAATAATATTACTAAAATTATTATACGAATTGTTGGATATTCTTTTAAAATTAGACATTATGACACGGGGTTCTTTAAGAAAAGCGCAAAGGGAGCTTTTTTTCAAAGCCGACAAAGCATTGGCCACTCTTCGGTGGCCACTTACCAGCATGTGGCCCGTCTGCTTATTTGCTTGGCTAAATATAAAAAAAAATTAATTCTTTCGCTATAGGCAGCGTGGATATGGAGTTTTATTTCTTCCTCATATTAGCGGTAATCCTTATAACGAGCTTCATAATATCGTCCGTACAAAACATTCAATCATGGGTTGTGTTGTATTCTCTAATTCCCCGGGTTCAATCATTCTAACCATAAAGGGCACGCAATTCCGATCCTTTCATACTTTCGCATTAGCTGCCGGTTGGATATACACGCTCTGTAGTGAGTTCCATTATTAGTATGGAAGCTATTGGTACTCGTATGATATATTTATGGTATTGATATTGCTTATTAATCATTTTAATTTATGTTTATGGGATTTTTTTTTGTATTTTCCAGCGATGTATGTTTTTTAAGATTTTTTTGTAAGTTTAGCGTATTTCATTGATCAGTGATATTTAGTCATACGTGCATAGAACACATTTTGTAGACTTTTTTTAATATATGATAAACAAGTATTGTGTTATAAATTATAATGTTAATTAATGTTTTTTGTAATCGTATTTATTAACAATAAATAAATAGCGTCGATTAAATGTTAAGTAGTTCATCTGTATAACATTATACCGAATAATATTTCGAGGTCAACGGAGACAGAATGAAAAAACCGTAATCAATGATAAGTGCCCATACAAAAATGAAATTACCCTCTTAGTCCATAAGCCAAGCGGTTAATCGACCCCAAACATTTGAAACTATGTCGATTTTCTCGTGACAGATTTATATGAGATATATCTTGTATATTTCGAGAATGTTTTATTTGAAGTCAATAAATAAATAAATATTCTGGGGTTCGCAGGTCGGAGTACCTGCATTCGGAGTTAGAGCGTGTTTGACTTAGATATTTTGATAGGCAGGCATAGCGCGGCAGGCAGGTTATCTGTAGATATGAAGTATCAAAACATATTAGTTTTATTTGTGAAATATTTATATTCATTTATTTATTTATTAAGTTGCAGCAACAGAGTAATCACTAGCACATCTGATACAGGAGAACATTATATGAGGTAAGAAGTTGAGTGTCGCCCCAGTTAGAGGCGCAAACGACAAGCTTAGATACAGAGAACAAAACACTAGTGTAAATGCTAACAGCAATTACAGAAAAAAGTAACCAGAATTAAAATTAAATTGTTATACTTTGTGAGTAACAGAAGTTAAGTTGTGCACTGAAAACGATTAACATATTAAAATTAAATGAAGTGAGACCGGTTGCCTATGGTAAAAAAAAGTATCTATGGAACGTTTTAAAACTGAGCAATGTTTTATTGTAAAAATTGGTACTTATTATTCTTAATGTCTCTCCTTCTCGTAGCTTCTTTAGTCGTGGTCAAGCACGTACTTGACGATCTATGCTTACTAAGCTTTTCTACGTTTTTCTAGGAATTACTCGTACATCGTGAAGATGATGTTGGTTACCCAGTGGACATTTCTCCGAATCCATTACAGAATGCTGTGGTATCATCGTATTCTCCTCAGTTTAGTGATGTGACTATTACGCAGTATGAGATCGTCAATTTTTACGATATAATATCGGAAAAAAGAAAAGAAACTTGGGGAAATCTTAAGCGGTTTAGCTTATGTTAACATTATGTTTTTGTTACGTTAACACAAGTTGCTTTATTTTCTCCACAAACCTTGATGTCGTGCTGCTACATGTCCTACTGCACAATGGTTGTGTGCATTGTGGCGGGTAAGAATGGAATATTCTACATATTTACGAAAATTACACCCAAAGCAATACGTTTCTTAACGTAGTTATATTTCAAAAATATGATTTCGATGTTATTGAAAATATATGTATCTCAGATAATAACTCACGGTCACCTGATGCCAAATTATGCAGGGCATATTGTTCGGTAAATAGTTGGCAGATAAACATGTGTTTGTGTGTAAATACCGTGTGTGCGCGTGTAAAATGTTTGATTGCTAAGTTTCAGGATCCTTTCTGTTAGTTCTTGTATAATTATTGTCACTGCCTTCGTATCTACGACACCAGTATCTATTGCTTACAATAACATATACGAGTACATATGTAACACTTGTGAGAATGTGAGAATACTTTCATCTTATGTAGTATATTTTGCTACGCAAGGTTAAAAGTTTCGGTCATTCGTTAAAAATAAGTACAATCAGCAATATAAACAAACCAAGTTAATTGAACACAGTTTCAACAGAACTGAAATCCGTTGCAGCGAGCGAATGCAAGCGTAAACTCAGGGATTTAGGAGGGAACAACAGGAATTCAAACAAATGACCCAAACTCATGTTGAACTACACGTTCGATTGCTTTGTCTCGTAAACGCTTTGTTGTTTCTGCAAATTGGCTGTTAAGTGCAGTTTTTGTTAGCCATTAGCATTAAACTTAATTTAGGTGTTAAAAATGTAACATCGCGCCTGTATTTCCCTAAAGAGGTAGACAAAGGAGTACGGTACGCTTCTCACGTTTCACCAGTTATGTTACCCTTCTTATAATAGAGGATAATATTTAGATAGATTTTGAGAAAAACGTTGTTTAAAGATATATAGAAAATTTTCCTAAGCTCTGCATAGTAAGGTATGTAGACTACAATTTGATACTGCACTATGATTTAATATATAAAGTAAATTAATTCGTCCAATTTCTTCCTCCTGCTGCTTATACCATATTGTCTAGGAAACATTATGTTAGTATTTTAGTAATATTTTATATAATATGTTTTATTAGACAACCTGATACAAAAATTATTAGGTTCTCAGAGTGCTCTATTAAGACACTAAAATGGAACTCTTGCAGAGCTGGCGTATGTTAGAAACGATATTGATTAGTTAATTAAGTCATGCCCACAGATGGCGTGGTTCGCTCTCGGAAATGTTGAGCGTTTGGAGGAAATTTCCATATGTATTCCCATATGTAGTTTACTAATATTATTTAACTTTAGGGTAAAATATTTGAATTTATCTTATATTCTCCTATTTCTAACTTGTGTTCCAAACTTTGTAACTTCCGTGGTGACTCGTAATTATTAGTATTTATGAGTAGTTAGGAGTATGCTCCATTGCTGGGCATGTGTCTCATGTAACTGTTGAACATTTACAGCCTATTTGACCGCTGATTCGATACAGATTTCCGGATATATGGGTTTGTGAATAAGTTCCCTGTATAATTTTTATAAGGCTTTCAACGGGCATGAACACTAGTTAAGTAACAATAACAATCGATCCCGACTGCATGATTTGCCTTTCGAAACAGAAACATGCTCCAGGGAATTTACCACTAGCGGTCACTCATCCAAAAACAGACCGATCCGGATATTACTTCACTTTAAAAATCCTTTCGAATTTACGACTGTTCTGCAGCTGTGTGCGGTATGTCTAAACATATTTTCAAATCGTAAAAATTTAACATAGAGTTTTCATTGTGTTGAATGAAGTTGTTATTTATGATATAATTGAAATAATCACACTCGCTTCCATAGGACGTTTAACATAACAGGAAAATACAGGAGTGATGTTACAAAATGATTTGAATTAAAAAAAAGTCGCAAAAAATTTTACCAAGTCGTGAAATGCTGTTGACATATAAATTAATTTCTTAATAAAACACCGCAGATAGGAACACACCCGGAAACGAACGAGTTTATTCCAGACGAATATCATGTAATTTAAAACGTCACAAAGGTATGCGTGACGCTAGGCGGAGAGTCACTTGACGTGTCGCAAAATGGCGTGGAGTGAGTAGACTCCGCTGAAAATCGTTTAACAATTGTAAATTAAATGTAGGCTGTTACAGTGTATAATTTTATGGAAGGGAAAGTGCCATTAATTATTTACTCTTTGTGTGTTTGTAACATTGAACTCATATTTTCAACATGCAATGTATGAGTATATATTAAAACTTAACTGTGATTTTAAATTTTTTTTTGCACATTGACGTAATATCCCGCCTGTATTTCCCCCGAAAAGATACGCAGAGGGGTGTGCTGCATTTTCACAATTCACCAGTTTACACTTCTTTTACACGTGATTACTTTTTTAAAACATATTTTTAAAATTTCCAAAAGCGCAACGTTTTATATATTAATTGGTTGCAATCAGAGAGTTCAAATTTTCTAATTTTATATATGAACACTGCTAAAAAGGGTGAGAAATAATATCATGTAGGTAATGTACATGCCCCTATAACTGAACCACCAAAATGTACAAGTCCTGCTTGGCGACAGGTTCGTGAACTATCAGGTGGCACTGCAACACAACTCTACAGCGTCTTAAGGGCCCTTTGGTGTAGTTTCGCGAGCGACTGTTTTTACTTACCGTAGATCTTTTACTGAAATAACACAACCTTCAAGAACGACAAAATTAAAGGCGATGTATATTGGACTACTGTTTCTTGATCAAAACTTCTAAGATGCTCGTAATACTCGTAAATGCCGTTTTAAACAAGGTTATTGTATATATAAAAAAATCCTCGAAACATAATATGCATGTTGGTGTATATTTGTCACAATAGTATCGTTTACTGGATCTATTTTGAGTTTTTTTAGTACAAAATAGCTGAAGTTCCTGTCAATATCTTCTCCTCGTCTCTGTTTGTCTCTGAAGTAAGGTGACAAAAATTTCTCCATTTTGTTCACAACCTGAAACGGTCCACTTGCTAGAGCTATCGCTTTAGGATTCTCCTAGCTCTTTATTCGATCTTTAATAACTTCTCCGCTTCACCTGAAAGACAATTCCTAATATTGCCTTCCCACACATGAAAGAGTACTTTGGTCGTCTAATAATCTTCTCGTACCGCACCTTATTACTTTCTATCGCTATTCATTCACCGATCTGGCAATATTACTCTGGAACTCTCTAGTTGTTGTGAATGGATAAGCAAACCCAGCAAAGACTGTTATAAAGACAGTCTGTGAATTTTTCTACCTAGCCGTATCATGAGCTGTAAATTTTATAGAAAAAATTATTTATACAAGCATATGTATGAATCATACATACATACATATCTTCACGCCAGGTCCCTTACCGGGTAGGCAGAGAGCACGGAGTGCCGAATATCCCTATCCTTGCATACCAAATTCAAATTCAAATTCAAATTGTTTTATTCATTATAATGTATATACATACACTCAATGAAGGTCATGTCTAGTCACTGTACTGTACTTCGGCTTTGTGCGCCCCTCAGGCTATAG
>DWJK01003270.1:0-13357 GCA_018248815.1 Croniades pieria auraria
GGCCAGCGGGGAGGACTACGGCCTTACCCCTCTCAATAGGAGAGGAGCCCAATATCCCAACAGTGAAATGTTAATGGGTCGATAAAAAAAAAAAAAAAAAAGTCTATGGGCAGGTAAAAGCAACATAAATGTGTTACTTAATTGTTTTCATCAGTACCGTAGACACCTACAAGATCAAATCAAACTGAACCCGGTTCGTAGTGTGTCTTTAATGTATCGCGAAATATCGGTAATGTATCTTTTAAATAAACATTTATAATGAACGAATAGGTACTTATTACAACTTTTAAAAATATCTTTTCAAGTATAATATTATTTTGAATTAAATTTTCACCACTATTTTTATACTTTTAATGGTTCATTAAAATATTTCATTAAATCTATATCCAGGAATCACTTAGGACAAGCAAATCCGTTGACCACCAGTTATAAATTTTAAATTGGGAATACAAAAAATATTCAACTGTTTAATATACCCAAATTTTGATACTTTTACAATAAAATTTCCTAGTTTTAAATAACAATAAGTACTACTACAACTACTTAAAAAAAAAAAAAAAAATCATCATTTAAAAATAATGCGCAAAAGATGTGTCACTTCCGTTCAAATGAGTTGCGGTTTTGTTTGTTTTAAAAGTTGTGAGTCAACAAGATTCCTTAATGAAGAGTGAAAGGCGACGGAGGGGGACCACCAGCGCGGATAGCTTTTCCATTAAATGACACGATTTGGAAAGTGGGAAATAGAACGACCTGTGAAATTAAACGGATTTACCGTAGAATTCCAAAAACGTCAGTTAATTATTGTTTTGTCAATCAGTGGTTTTGATGTGTTCACTTAAATTAATACACGATAAAATTTTATTAATTAATTATGAATTATTTATTAATAATTTTTATTTATGGCACTAATAATTAACATTATTACTAATACAACAGTAATAAAGTTCCGAATGTTTTTATTCTGCTTCCACTGTTTCTATTTTATGTGTATTAATATAAAATATTAAACCACGTTTCAGTGGTACGATATTTAATAAGCACAAATGTTCATTACAAAGTAAATTGTAACTTCCAGTAATGCTAAATATTAAAATTAAAATACACGCAAACACGAAAAAATATATAAGTGCCAATAACTTTATTCGCAAGTCTGCACCATAGAGAATAAGTCGAAACGAAATTCCATCTATTTATAAGTTAAATAATTATAAAATATCTCTCGCACATTTTTATTCAGGCTCATTACATCTCACGAGAATCGTAAACATCGTGCAGAATGCATCTTAATGACCACAAAAACTGCCACTTCGAAGTTAATTACGCAAAATTCCACAAACGTACGAACATCAGTAACGCTATAAAACGAAATTGTTAGTCGATTGTAAGCAACATAGTAACGGACTGCAGCGCTTATATTAACGAGTGTTCACTCAAAAACTCAATAAATTGCTTCCTTTCAATGAGTTCAAAAGCATCGATCAATTAAAAAGCAGTAATGAATAATGTACGGATTGTTATGACCGCAACAATAAAGTGCGGCGGCTGTAAAAGGCAGGCTCATGTATTAAGGACTGGCTCAGTCGTAGGATTTACTTGGATCTCGCGAAATATTTCAGTATCTACATTATCTGATTCATATACCACGAGTGTTTAATAACTTAAAACAATGTTATTTGAAACGTAGACGGTTTATTCACTTTTAACAAGCTTTCGTTGTAAACGCCTGTTGCGATATCCCACCTCATCTTGCAACTGTTTGGACACGTTAAATTTCCATATATGTCTACATTTTACTATTAAACGTTTCGTTAAAATGAAGTAATATGAAGTATATACCGGCTGAACAGCTGCATGATTTTTCGGGAAAGCAGGTTAGCATTTTTGGGATCGCATCGAGGTCGCTACTGTGGACGGGAGCTCATGCAAACAGACCTCGAATAGGTCAAAAACTAATTAAATTGTCCCAAAAATTATAATTGAATAAGCTGGTGCACAGTTTATCTACAGTCTAATATCAATCAACCCGTATCTTCGCTAACGTGGCAGATTATGGTTTTAAACCGAATCATTCAGAGAAAAGACCCGTGTCAGAAAAGGGAACGTTAAAATGGTTGATGATAATTATGACGAATATCACCAAAACTTAGAAACCATCAAAACTTCATTGATATGCAATTTTTCCTTAACCAAGGTTTCCTTACTTTCTGCAAAAAAAAAAGAGTAACACATACAATCTTTTTAACAATAGTAACAAATTTACTGCAGCGTAACCGAAACGAAATTGAATGCCAATATGCATTGACCCTTATCCTTATAATCTCACGCGCCTTTCGAAAAGCTTGCATATTTCGCATAATATACGCTAAAACCATATAAAGAATAGTGAAGTAAAATTTATATCTGAACACGCAGACGTACAGATTATATTTTGCAATACACAATTCTCCCTCAATACACACGGGCACAGCATTCGTATCTACTGAACAAAAGATCCTATAGTAACCATAAACGTTAGTAGACGCATTCATATGTCTTTAAGGCCATAATAAAACTTCCCACAACATAGTAAAGAGTCGATCATTAAAGATCGCTAATTTCACTCCATACAAGACACAAGTTTAATAAAAAGATACAAATACGAAAAGATATAAATGTATAAAAGATATAAAGATATAAATACGGAAAGCTTAACGCACTGCCAATGATTTCACTACAATTCTTTATGTCAATGTCAGTATTAATATAAATGTAATATTAAAAAGTTGACGCGTCATAAGTCGCGATCAAACCTCTTAAAGTAGATAAAAAATAAAAGGCATGTTATTCAGATGTAGGAAACTCTACATTAGCATTAATTTCAAAATTCGAATGAAACCATTTCAATTTAACCGTTTCAGCGTTTTGTTCACCAGCGCATACTACAGGAGCGACCGGTTTAGAGATAGCTAAACTAGTATCGGAACTACACAAAGTCCTTATTGTATAATGTATACATTGACGCTCAATCGTGCATATAAAAAGAGAAACTCAAAAATAAAAAGGCACCTCCACATCCAACACCAATATTTATCAAGTTATTGTGTCACCGCCTTTATGATTGGATCTAATACGGTTTATTATGGCGCTTTGTGCCATTGTTCGGTTTTCACGAGCGGGCTTGTCGAGTCAGCGTGACGCGAGCTTGAGAGCTTTCTCGGAATTCGTCAAAGCTTATGTTATAATAGATCACGTAAAAGTGTGGAGCGGACCGTGTAAAGCATTATTGATTAATTGGTTTTGTGCAAATTCTTTTGCTTTTGAAAACGTTCAATATTCTAGATATTTCCAGATTTTTCTACCATACGTTTATTATTAAATTAAGATTAATTAAAATCTATAATACCCAGATTATTCTAAATGCCTTGATTATTTCATGACGCAATGGAAAAGAGTCGCATAAAGGCGATTAATTCAATAATAAATAATTGCTTTTCCATATTTCTTTGTAATAAAACGGTAATTATTATTATTTCGGACCAATACCCGCTTCAATGCTATCTGGATAATTAAAAAATAATAAGCCAACGAAACCATTACGGACCTCCACAGTAAATTAAGGCACCCCTTAAACGTTACCAACACATGAATCACTTGAATACTCTCATATATAATACGATCAAACGCATTTGAATAAAAATATTACCATCATATTGTTAAGCGCGTGCTCATCCCTCGGTGTATTTCAACACGAAGTTTTATGTTTATCATTCTATTTGACATTTTTACGAACAATGACTCGTTCATCTCGCTCCCACCGATAGCCATCGCCGAAATATAGAGAGGGATGGAATCCGATTGTTAGCTTGTCCTTTAACGATCGAACGTAGAATCCAAAGCATGAGCTGAATCACGCTATTATAATTACCGTGTTCGGATTTATTTATGAATAAATCTTTAGTAATGAAGGCCCATTATCTCAATGCTGTTATTGCGTAGAGCTAAAAACGAATCACAAATTATAGTTGTGAAAATAGTCGCATATTTTCACGAGTTATATGCATAGGCGTGGTACATAATCAGTGTAATAATATAACAATTTAAATTCAAGCCGGCCGCGCTAAGCTGAGCCAAATTATAATATACAAATGAGCGAGTGAGCAGAAATAACGAAACAGTTTATGTCTCGCGCGTTCCCACAGGAACGGTATGCGCGGGCGCAGGACGACAAGTGGCATAGAGTCGAATTCGTTAATAAAAATAGTTACAAAAATATTTCGAATCTGTATTACAACATATTTATTGTCATCAATGGATAACAACTCAGCGTGTTAGATAAGAAATAAGATTTAAAATCAGACTGAACGCGAAATGATGTAGCTTAGTTAATACAGGTTAGTTTAACTGAATGATTTTTCAGACTTGGCGGTGATTTACTTTCATTTTTTTCACTAAGTTCCTATTTTTTTAATATTGCATATAAGTAAGGTGCATGAGAACTTCATAGTAATGCGCAATTTATTATCAAAATAACATCTAATAGCTACTCAATTCGACTCTACAGCAGTCTCTGTTGAGCGTTGAAGTATCTAAGGGCCGAAGTATCGCCCGATCGCATAGCCTCCGGTGGTTTGCATTACTACGTACCGAGCTGGCTCGAAAGTTCGTATAGTTATTCCATCAATACCTACTCAAGCGAGCTTTTAAATAAAAGCTCCTATCATACTTAGTATAAAATCTACGGGTTGTTATACCGATGTTACATAGTTAAACGCCTATGAGTTAAGATTGCTTAGATATACTGTATTCAAAAAGTATATAACTAAAGAAATATTAATGATATTGTCATTTCAATTCTTGATTGCATTGTCATGAGCATCACAATATCTGAGAGAAAAGCAGTTCCACTATAAAGGTTGTCTGGAAAAGATCGCTAGTTAGCGATAAGGCCGCCTTTTGTACATATTTAGTTTTAAGTTTTGTTTTTTTAAATTTTTTAATGGTGTATAATAAAGGATATTATTATTATATTATTATATACATGGACATCGACACACTATATCTATCGAAATGGGTGTATAGTATTAATATTGTTACGTTGCGATTCTACTATGTATTTTGCGGTAACTACTGAACGTATGTCTCTTCTGGTATGTTCCAATACTCGGTCCACTATTCAATTTATATAAAATACGAGTACAATCTTTTAAAGTAATCTAATTCTAGAGTCATAAAACATATTAAAACTATAAAAGTTACAATAAAAAACTTTATTAAATACGTCTCTACATAAAATCTACATTTCACACACAACTCTTATAAACGTTACCAAAAATAATTTGAATGTGAACTCTATCGTCTCTACAGTCGTCTCTGTTAGAGAGGCGCAACGTCTGAGCGCAATTGATATATCGCCTATCCCCCGGCGCTGTACGCCTCGCTACGTACCCAACTTGCTGAATTGAGTTTGATTGGTTACCATACACTAATAAGTGAGAATTTAAAAAAAATTATTAAGAGAACTACCCACATATGTCAATTACGAAAACCGCGCGAAAATCCTTTTTAAAAATAAACCCGCCAAATCTTAATACATGTTTATGTAACAAGTATAAAGTGATCGTGTTCTCTGCTTACTGCAAGTGGTAATCATTACTCAGCTCTATGGTAATATTAAACCGATATGTCTTTTTATAGTAATTGTACAATAGATGGGGACTACGTAACATATGTTGCCTAAATATAAAAATGTTACTATTTTACAACTCATATTTTTCTACAGAAAGCCGTTATTAAATACAACTAACAGTACATTAATGAAAGGACTAAAAAAAATAAAATTTTAAATAAGTTTATATCGCAGTATATTAAAGTTTGTTAAAAAAATACGAGTTATTTATAATACCATTACAAGTTATCAAACAATATAATATTCAAACCACCTTACATTACATGTACCTACCTAATTAAAGTAAAAGTCAATAGTCTCTACAACGATGAATAAATTATGATCATACTATTTAAGATGAACTCTACAAAATTTCCTTTGCTCTACATACCGGCCCTCCCTTCAAATTAAGCAGGGGAGGGAACAGTAGCACACACGCACACAAAAATACATACATACCAACACGAACACACACATATGGACACATAACAGCCGCTACTGGTTTACGCGGTAGCCAATGAAAGGCTGTAGGTAAAAAATACGTGGATTACATAATGTTCACTGTACATTGCTTGCATAATACGTGCCACTGTTTTCGTATTGAATTTACAGCAATCGGATTGTTCGATGAAGTTAGTGATTTGATTAACTCATTTAAAACATTTGATAAGGCGATTTCTCATATTTCTTTCATCTCGACAGTTTGTTGCTTTCGGAAACATATTTTTAAATTACGATGTATAAAAATGATATTATTAAGGTGAATGCCTATGACTTCAGTATTCAAGTTAAATAAAAATATCTTATTTGTAAAACGAATTCTCAAATCACATCTATCTGTCAAAAAAAGTGTCAAATAAAATCGCTCTATGTCATGTTTGTCATAATAATTGGTAAACAACGCTTTTTCCGTAAGCACTGAGTATCAGAGTTCTAGCAGTCAAAAACCGTTCCTACAATACTTAGAATGAAAAAGAGTGGTCTAAACGGTACGTACATATCGTTGAAATCAGCAAGAGATTTATTATGACATCCTTACTCTTGAATATCATTTGCTTTTATATATGATACATATACACAAACATGGGCTAAATAAGCTTTCATTGTGACATTCCGTTAATATTTTCTATATGGCTAATATTTTACCCGTCAATATATGCATTTATGAATCAAAATAATAAGCCAACTTATATTTTTTCAGACACGAACCCAAAATAAGTCGTTTATTAAAAAGTAATTACTTTACTCAGTAAAAAGACGTGTTGAAAATGAAAACGTAATTGGGCTTTCATTAATCATGAATAATTAACGACCGGACACAATACTTATGTAAAAAAGTTGAAAATCAAGCTTCCGTGCACCAATCGTGCATGAATTGATGAACGCTGGCTGAATACGAAATTTTAAAAACAAATTAATCGGGCTCCCGTGCACCAATCAGGTCGCAGGGCGTGGCGCGTAACACGGCGGCCGATTGTAAAGCGCATTCAAAAAACGAACGTTAACTTTTTTATTGAACTCGAAACGTGAGCGTGGGTGGAACATTCTAGTGCCTGCAGCTCGTTCTCGTGGGATCCACTGGGAGTACATACAAACCCATAGAGCAACGCTGTATGTACATGACCTGTACATACATCGTTTTAATTACAGGCTGGATTTAATAGGGCAGTCTGATAAACATACTTTTTGTTATTTTAATGACAGATGTAAACAATTATCATGCCTACATTTTAGAAATTCATATAAACTTATTATACTAAAAAGAATATTGTCACATAAACGGGCTGAAAAGAAATATTAAGCGTTTGATAGTCGAAATCTAACCGCAAACAAACGCAACTAAACACCTGACTTCTTAAATATCCACGAAAAAATGCAGGTATAAGTCACCTGTGGCGCTTGAGTGGAATGTTTGAGGTTTGGCCAATCGTAGGCAAACAGCGCCAGTGCGAAGTGACCTCAACAAACACAGAGCTCAATGGAGTGACGTAGAACTGAATGAACCTGTTAAAAGATAATATTGGACAAGTGTTCAGGTAAGCACATAGTACAGATCATATTTTGGAAATGTAGAAGTAATGTAGATTTTAAAACACACATGTTACATAATACAGTATTCATCAAAAACTAGTATGTTTCGTTATTCAATATTTGTAATGAGTTAACAAACGTAACATCACGCCTGTAATCCCCGAAGGGGTAGGCAGAGGAGAGTAGTACACTCCCACGTTTCACCAATTACGTTGAAGTAACATGGAATAGGTGGTGAGCCTATTGCCATACACCGGGCACTGATCCAGACTCCGAGTCATTACTAGAAATCCCAAATTAGAAAACTCCCATAGTATCCGACCCGAGATTTGAATCCGGGTCGGGTTCAAGTCCCGAGAATGGGTTAACACATAGTTTTATATTATCTCCTAAGCGTCCTAGCTAACCTAACCTAACCTAAAACAAAACTTTAAGAAAAAACCGAAATTCTCCTGAATGCACATCAACTTTTAACAGCTAAATATCTAGAACTGCTTCCTATACGTACGATAGTTAAAAGGTCAAAAATTTCAGTAGAAACTAAAATTTCATTATTGTCACTCAGACACGTTAGCCAGACAATGTCATAAAGATCTGGTTCGACTCATGCAAGTACGATTGATATTGGCGAGCGCCTTCTGTGAATCCCCAATGAGAGTAACAACCATAAGCCGTATTACTGATACGCAATAGCCACGAAGATTTGCACAAGTAAATGTTTTATCTTTTAAGTGTATCGTAGAATAATGTTATCGGTTCCGTCGGGAAATCCTCAAAGAAAAATACAAAACGTTTGCTCGCGCCGACGTGCAAACACAACTTGAGATAAGTGTCGATAAAACGGATAAAGAAAACCGATTAGCTTCGGAACAACTTGGGTCAAGAACAAGTTCTGTTGAATTCCTACAATTGGCTTAACGTATTGTCTAATCGTAATGAGGTCAGTAAGTAAATTATGCGAATTTGTCTACGCACAGGTACGCAATGTATTTTTGCGAAATGCCTCTTTGTTCTGTTTCCTTCTTTGTTTTGAGGGCAATAAAACAACATATTTATGTAATGTGCACATGCCATTGGGGTTTTTTGCCGAAATTTTATCAGCAAAGTCAAAATGGTTAGCAATGAGAATGTGTAGTGCGTAATTTTAAAACTTCTAAAATGTTAAAAGTAAGTAATTTGAAAAACTGTAACTGTAAGTTTTAATTGCATGTTACTGTAAGCCGCGTCAATAAAGCAATTTCGAGGAATACGTTGAGATTCGAGGTTTGTCCAAATACTTCTGGACGATCATTTATGTTTGCCAGCACCGCTTCCCGAAAGCTATACCTCAAACTTGATGCTTTATTTGTTTATATTTAACACATCCCAAGAAAGGAATTCGTTTATCTATTTTCATGGGACCAGATAAGACCAGGCCAGGCTCGGCCAACTTTTGTCTTTTATCTCGTATAAACAAAAGTTTCCTGTCATATTCCTCTGTGTACTTTTACAAATTATATGCCGAGAGCGTTATGTGCTCACGAGAAATTACATATTGACTTTAAAGGTTTGAACTACATAATACTTCCGAGATTCAAAATATTTTTTATATACCTATGTAGCCGATGTAGAGTCTTTCTCTACCTTCGTGGAATATACAAGATGATGGATGATCTGTTTATACTATACCTAATACAATTAGAACTGATTTCAAATCTGAATAATGAATGAAAACTCGTGAAATGAAACTGAAACCTATGTATTATGTAGCACATATGGCAACCAACTCAGCAATGACAAGGTAATACACTCGATAAAATTTTATTTTAAACGATCCTACATATTATCGTTTGAGCCTTTAAATAAATAGTTTAACAGCGACTAAATACAGGATAGTTTATTTACACAAGACTAAAACCATAGAACTGTGCAGTGGTATGCTAACGATCAGTGCCTCCATCAATATTGAAGCATCGAAGCTATTATTAATGGATACAGCTCGCCCGAGCGGCGTTATGACAAAAGCGTTTCTGACGATAAATAATCATTGTCTTCGGATAATATTCCACCCCGTGGCTCGTAAACATGAGCCAATGTGTTAATACGTGCGTACCTATATGTGACAAGGGCCTTTTTATTCTTTGGTGCTGCAGGGGTGGCAACTACAAAGGAAATCTACTGAGCTGATCGAAGAGGTAATTTTGCTAAGACACCTGATCTTCATACTGACACAATATTTTATAATGATTCAAAGATAACAGAGTTTTAACATTTGCTCGTGGTTATTGAATGGAGAGCTACGATGGACCACTATTTTTAATTTCAGCTTAGTGATCTAAATATTTAGAGCGATCTGGCGTGTGCGCTGTTAACAATTAATTATAAGTACAACTTAAGAAAACACCGTGAGGAAACTAACATGTTTTTAAATTCTATCTTCTAAGTCACCGAAGTCTGCCAATTCTCATTTCGCTAATGCTAAACCTTGGGCCTCGTTCTTTAGAATCTGGAAAAAGAGCTGTGGAACAGGTGCCTCCAAACCAAACAGGAAGAGAACCCTTAAGTCCTATTTAAAGTATTAAAATGTGACTTTTAAACGTATGGCTTTAATAATGATTGTATATGAATCTTATTAGTCAATTAAAATATAACAAAATACGTTATGAATGAGAAGTATCTTTTCTTAAGAAAATCTCTTGTCTGATACGAGATGCCTAGTTCACGACAACCCTAAACAAAAAGGAGAGCGAGTGGTTCGGCGAAGTTGAAAGAAAGTGGCGAGACGCGGACGCCCTGCCGCGCGTCCTCCACATTCCAAAATCGTTCCCGACGAATTCGGACTTTGGAAATTCAGTGTTTCCATACACTGCCATTCTGATTTTTTTTCGGAAAACTGACTCTTTCGCTCACAATGAAAGGAAACATAAGCAGTTAATATGTCTTTTCAAAACAGGGTCAGGAAAAACATGAAGTGCATGCCTGGAAGGATGGTAAATAGTATTAAAATCAAATGCATTTAATATTTTATACAGCAAAAAAATCACTTGAAATTAACTATTTTTACAGAAATGTTTTTTACTTCTCATGGCAAGCTATAGAAATACTTTGCTAGTATACAATATCGTTTCCTTGAGATGTATTCGTTTGACATTTGTCAGTTCTTTGTTTTAAGAAAAGCATTGATTTGGCTGCATTTATTTAAAGTATTTTCCGAATTTTTTCGGACACGGCTCCACAGTGATCGTTCGAATGGCGATGTATCAAAAAAGCCAAACTCAAAACACTGCATTACGGATCACGTACAGAAAGAGAAAGAATGCCATGTTGCCAAGGTATGCAACATGATCTTCAATAGCTTACTGGGTTCAGTAGCGTTGAGAAAGCTCATAAAAAACAGAGGAGTGAGAGAGTATATCGCAGTTGTTACGAGTTCCAACTGGAAAGCGGCACTTTGAAGTCGCTTCAGCAAATTAGAGAGTTCTCTGAGAAACCAAGGTAAGAATGACTAGTAAACAAAACCATTCAGATCTTCGCGTGGTCTTTTAACGCGCCTTCAAATACTAGGGGAGCGAGTGAACAGATTGGAAATCGTTTTAATAATACTCTAATTACTAATTCTATCCTTACACTATTGGATACGGGTCTCCTTTGAGAATAAGAGGAGTTGAGATCATTGTCTGCCACCCAGACTAAGCGCGAACTAACAGAATTAACACGTTTTAGAGAACATTATGGAAGACACTAAGATTTCTTCTCAAGGCGTTAATTTTTATAAATATATACGCACCAGGATTTGAAGTTAGGACCCCTGGAGTGGAAAGCTAATTTCTAAAGTACTAAACTATTACTGCACTTGCAAAACGTTTTAAAGGAAATTTGTGGTTTGATACATAACGCATTATACAATTATCTCGGCAAAAATATTAAATTACCTTCTTATATTAATTCACGATAATAAATTAACAGATCACTAATTTTTTTTAAAAAAAATGTGTTTAATTAGCTACAACTAAAGTATTCTGATAAATATACTGCACCATTGGATGTGAAACTGGTGTCAGACGAAGCTCAAAATGTTCGCCGTAAGGAGGGACAATATCGAAAGAAATCAAGTCAATACATTTATAAACTACCATATTCTAAATAACAAATATAAATTATAAAAACATATAGATTTATTAATAAAACGTTTCATAAATGTGCACTAATGTCATCGTGATTTGCCTAATGACCAACATTAAACCTTATTCGGAAAAGGTATGGGTGTGATGTTCATGCTACCGCGATACGCATTATAGTCTAGGAGTTAGAATTAAATTATTATGTAAATAATAACACAAGTTAATTATTATTATCATCACGCCAAGTACATCACGAGGTAGATAGAAAGCTAAAAAGCATGCATTAATAATATTGATATAACAACAAATAAAAATTCAATAAAAAATGTGTACGTTTCAAGACTCAAGTACCTACCGAATCCAAGTAATTACATATATCTCATACGTATATAAAATATATATCACGCCGGAAATCTAACCAGGTCATCTGCAAAGTCGACCGGCAGGTTAATCAATACGCTGAACGGATTATCACTAATGATAATTACAATAAAAAATCCAAGTCAATTAATATGCTCGTGTGATTGTCTGATTAGCAATATATATAAAATGGGAGCGAACCAACGTGGGCGCTGTCAATACGCTTCTGCACTACGCATTAACATCGGAGGCCTGTGATAAATAATATTTATATTGTTCTTATTTATCGCTACTGTAAATAAATTCTCTTGTGTGTATATTATTTAATATTAAACTTTCTTACTAAAGGTTAATTCTGAATGCTACGAAGTTATGTTAAAAAGAGATTCCTTTTGTTAAAAAATTACGTACGAATTCTCGTTTAACATTTAAAGTTTAGTTTATGCATATTGAACGTTTAAATAGTTTAATTACAGAAAAAGACATTGAAATGAATAGATATTTACATAAGGAACATATGATGTGTTTAAAATTATTCAGCTCTCAGCTTATCCGACCCACATAGTGGGTAATTACGGACGTAAATTCGTTTGAGGCCTCAGGCCGCACAATGTTTGAGGATATGTATTAACTTTCCGTTTAACGAATAACAAACTTATCCTTAATTATTTTCTATAAAAGTCTTAATAACGATATGTATTATTATTTAGCATAAATATTGGCTATAGATAATGAAAATTATTCAACGTGTACAGGAATTTTTAGGTTGTTTATAGGATTTATGTGGACTTAAGTAGGTATAACCATTTTTTTACATTTCCATTTTATGAAAAAAGCTCGTTTAATATTTTATTTTTGACAAGGATCCTGTGGGAGATACAGATGCACTGCAGTTTGAGGATATTCAAGTTTAAATATTTAAATACTTTACTTTCCTGAGGATTGTTACAGTTAGTTTGATCAGTTACTTAAATATTACGTAACAGAACTGTTCGCTAAAATCAATGCTGTCATAAATATATCAACATATTGGATTAGTTAAACTATTTAGAAATTTAATTGAAATAATATTACTCCGATATGATAATACTTTAAATTATTACTTTTTAGAAAGCAATATGTTGTCAGTTAAATAATGGGAACAAATTGAGTAGGTAGGATTCTATGTTAAATTTCTTAAAGGGATACTCATTTTGTATAAAAATCATGGGAATTTCGTAAA
>DWJK01003271.1:0-13355 GCA_018248815.1 Croniades pieria auraria
TTCATAACGTGGAATCTTAAATATTAGTGATGTGTCATCCGCAAACAATACAATCTCATTATTATGTTTGATCACATGCGTTTATGACATTAAATATCTGCTTTAGTAACGAACAAAGAATTTGTGTGAAAACTTACACATTTTCTCACAACTCCACACTAGGATCCCTGTATTGTTCCTCCAATTGAAATGGGAAACAACAACACAAACCTATATGAAGATCTTGTAATCAAAGGAGAAGTGTCCTTAGCTTTTACTGGCCCTAGACAGATAGATATTTACACCCAGACTGGACCAAGCCTTCTCACTTCGAAAAAAACCAGTATCCAACAGTAGAATTATAAACAAAATTGATGACATTGGCTCAAGGAATAATAATCAAAGTAAGCAAAGCTGATACCTGTTGATTCTCAACAGCAGTGCCCATGTTGAAAGTGGTCGTCCTCTGCATGGTCTCAATGTCCCATATCGCGCAGGTCTTGTCTCCAGAACAAGACAGCAGCTGCTTGCCATCTGGCGCCCAGGAAATGCCATACACACCACCCTTATGGGCTGGGGAGCCAAACTGGAAGTACAATTATTTATTGAATAGTGTTGATATTATTGACTAAATGATATCAAGAGAAATAGGTCCAAACACTATAATGTATTAAATATTGAGACACACAACAATATATAAAAATATAATAAAGAAAAAATATACAAAGGTGCCTTCGTTATTCTAAAAAAATTACTAAGTAGTTCTTTTCAATTCTTCCCGAATAGTTACTTTTCTTCTTCGTTCCATCTCCCCACTGTGTCATTTATTATCAATTATTATTATTATGTCTTGTTATCTATTTTTATAATCATGCCTTATTAACAATTATTAATATTATGTTAAAAAAAGCAGTGATAACCTAGTGGTTAAGAATTCAGCCTCTCACTCCGGGGATGCGCTGGGTTCAAATCCATGGCACACAGCTCTTTACAAAAGTGCGTTTTAAGTTTAAATATCACTTGCTAACAGTAAAGGAAAACATCGTGAGGAAATCTGGCACACCTTAGAATTTATAAAAAGAAAAAAATTTCTAAGTTGTGTTGAAGTCCGCCAACCCGCACTTGGCCAGCGTGGCGGACTACGGCCTTAACCCTCTGAATATGAGAGGAGACCCATTTTTTTTTATGTTAAAAGTAATTTTGTCAGAGCTACATACTAAAAATTTTCTATTCATGAAACATACCTCTCCCTTCAACTCTGAAGTTGCTCCATCATACAAAAAGATCTTGCCATCGAAGCCTGCCGATGCAAACAAACTGCCATCAGGACTGTACCTCACAGCTTGAGCGAAACGAGTGTGCTCCTGAAAATAAGAATAATAACTTGACATATTCAACTCCTCATCATCATCATATTTAACGCTATATTGCCCATTTGCATCTAGTGTGTAATATATCAAAAACACTATCGTTCAGAAAACAGTTCAGTTAGTTTGAGATCATAAATATTCTATGGCTATTATAATATTATATGACTTATAAACTATTCTATGATATATAATTATTATAATATTATGTGACATAGACTATTTCATAACTATTATATTACTCATAGCATAATTATGGTTCCAAACTTTCTGAACTGTTTTTTGAAAGAACACACTGGATATGTACATTATTATAAGAAACTTGATGGCCCTTCCTAAATCAAAGGGTTTTTTATTTGTGATACTGACTGGAATGACAACACAGTTGAAGTGAATGTGGTATTAAGCAAGCAAAACAAAGAATGATTTAGCTACAATTGGGTAACCAAGAGAGGTATCTTTGAACTAGCACTATACAAGTTTAAATAGAAATAAATGGATTTGAGAAAAAAAACGTACCATTACGCATGTAATCCTCAAATACCTGTTCTAATACCTGTCTAATACCTGTTCTACCTGGTGATCCTATTGCCATACACCGGGTACAGAAAAAAAAACAAAAAGCCAGTTACCTGCTTAGTACATTTGAACTTGAACGGTGGACCTTCGAACACGGCGATGGTGTTGTCCTCCGACGCGGTTACGATGCGGAACGGACGCGCCGGCCTGAAGTCCACCGAGTTGATCGGCTTCGACTGGCCGCTGATCTCGCCCACGGACGTGCCGGTCTCCGCCATGAACACATGTCCGAATCTGAGGGCGTTTTTTCCATTTAGGTTTCAGGGACTCGGGTTTTGCTCGCTGAAGATCGATCCCAGTGACCTGCCACTGGAGAAGCCTGTGTCCAGTCGTGGACGATAATGGGCTGATGATGATGACGGACGTGGGTGTAGACTGTGTAACCACCAGAGTAGAGAACTCAAATTCTTAAAATATAATTGAGTCGAATTTAAAAAAGTTTCTTTATAAATATGTACACTTTACTTCGGAGAACTAAATTGGAAAATCCAATTTCTCAATGTGTTGTAGCACAAATTTATTTAATGTAAAATAAATTGTTTGTGTTAAAGCATACTTTCAAAATTCACTCTATTATTAAAGAGATACAACAAAATAAAGGTAGAATAAACTGTGTGAACTTATAAGAGTATAAATTGATTTTTTGATAAATCGGGTTGCCATTGAGTGGATTTTTAAATGGTAATTAGTAAACGGATAGACATTATAAAAAAAACATTTTAAAATACAAATTGCACATTATTTTAGAATTGCGACTATGTCCAATTTTGCAATGGAGTACATCTTAATTAAAAATTTTCTCTTTCTATCCCTGACCTCTCTCTACCCTCTCCAACGACGACCATCCGCTGACTGTCCGCGCTCCAGGCGATGTCCTTGATCGGCCCGCCAATCGGCTGAAACTCATTCTTCAATATGTGCTCCTTGTTCACGGTGTCCCAGATCCTCACCTTGCCGGAGCTATCTGAGGAGACATCATTCAGTGTAAAATACGAGATAACAATCAAATATTTTTAGAGGATTCTTCATGTTACGAACTCTTAATACAAAACAGTCAAGAGGAGACAATTTAATGCAATATGAGATGACAATGAAATAATTTCAGACGTAACTCAATATAATAACATTCTTCACCAACTGACTGAAGGAGAAGGGGGAAGGAACTTTAAAATTTATCGTGACCAACTGCTTGGTATGATTTCCAAGAACTATCCAGTCTGCTGTTGTTTATTTTTATAATGATTTGTTGTTAATGAATCAGGGTTGGAAACACATTTATGATCATCTTCGGTAGCCTTAATATTGCAAATGTCTATAGGCGAAAGTGACCACTTACCATCAGGTGGCTGACTCACCTCTTTATATAAAAAAAATTAAAGTCCTAATCAGGCTTACTAAAAAATTAACTTCATTATTCAGTGATTTTACAGTGTATAGTACTTTATAGTCCATACTAAAGTTTCATTAACCATATAGTACAAAACTACACCGAATTCTAAATGTAATTGACATATATACATCCTCACTTAAACTATGACACAAGTCAAATATAGAACTCTGTTTAATGCTGTTGTTGTGTCAATAAATAAAATTAACGACAATTAAATCATAAGCCCTTCTATCTTACCACTATTAAATATACCATTCTCCTTTCAGAAGAAGAGACAACTCTCTAAGAGACATCTCCTTTCAGAAGAGACAGCGTTCAAAAAACTCTAGGCGAAACTGTTAGTGTGTAGACGACCTAACGATATTTTACTTTGCCATTATAAAAAGCGTTATTTAACCATAGCTATTTTATTAGTTTTATTTAACCATAACAACGCACATAGCTCTATGATATCAGAAATGTGGGCCAAGAATTAAACCCCAGTGAGAGTTTACAATCCATACCACTACACCATCACGGCTTGTGTGTATATAAACACATACATATATAACACAGAAATACACATACAAACATACATACGCGATGTGAAAACCGCTATAATAGCGATACGAATCATTCTAATAACATAAGCTTGGAGCAACGCCAAGTGGAGCGTAGATCTCTCGTAGATTATTCTATATTAAAACACGGCGACAGTACTAAATGTAAAATAACAAACAAGGAAAACCAATGGTTGTCATATATTTAATTACACAATTGTGTAATGAACGTTATAGGACTACTCTGGGCACAAAGGGCGTAAACGACAAAATAGAATTTAACAGAAGCAGCAAAAAAGATCACAAAAAAAAAACAAAACTGTAACTTTTTTTTTCAGAATATTCAAATGCTGCGTAGGAAAAAATTGCTTCGAATTTGTGGTGATTTAACGATATATAATTAAAGCTTACCTTAATATGACAGTTTAAAAATAAACGGTTTTTCAGATCCAAAAAAGGATACAAGTGTTCGTTACAACTTTTTTCAGAACCTAGACGACTTTTAATATCCAATTTTTAATAAAAATTTACCACCCAATTGTTAGTTACATTTTCGATATTAAAAAATACGAGTGTCCAATAACATTTTTCTTGGAATTCCGCCATTTTGAATAATGTACCTACCAGTACCAATTTTATGAATGATATATACAAATAAATTTGGACCTAGAGATGTTGATAAGTCTAGTTTCAGTGTCTGGTGTATAAACTGGTTTTTGATAGTAACCAGTTTATAGAGTTTATCGAAATCAAGAGTCCCTGGCAATCGACGAAATATCTGCACTCGTATTATTAATACCAAGATAATTTTTGTTGGTTACAAAATTATTATTCACAGAAATAATCAATGACTCAATCATTCAACATGTACATATGTATTATATGACATGACACACTGACAAAATGAGTGATCATCTATTTATATAGATGGATGTAATAAAATTTTTGATAATAAAAAAGTCCAGTAATTTGTTGGCAAACCTCACTTAGATTTGATATTAAAGGGTGCAGCATGCCTGATAACAACAATTCACAAAATTGTTCTTATCAGAATTGTGTTTGTTATGGAATTTGATAACATAAAAATTATCAATAATGAATAACTACGAAGTTATCGTCAATAAACATTTTGTTTTAATTTTTCTTTTAATATTTCGCTGTCTACAGTAAATTATAATATAATTTAAACATCAACTGTATAACTAACCGATCAAAAAAGACCATGCTATAACAACCTAAATTACTCACATACTAAACACCTACAATTTCTAAATATGTGTATACATATTCTAATTTCTAATACTTATGTGGATTATTTCATATGCAGACACAAAACAAATCATCATATCAAGAAATAGCCGCACATTACTAGAAGTCTTGTAACTGTCCATTTTACACATTATAAATAATATATAATAATAATTATTATTATTTATTATTGTAACTGCCAATTTTAAACATCATACTTATACAGTACCAGTCTCCAAAACCAATGAATGTGCAAAACCAATACATAACTATGTACTGGAAGGCATAGTGTTTTAATTACCTTAGCCCTCTTTCTCCAATATTTAAAACACTTAGCTGCATTGTAACTACGCAAGCAGCAGGTCAGAAGACATAGTTTTGATGCTATGGCAAGTTGCCACTAAATGTCAAGTAGACCAAACCATCAAACACATTAAGCATCAAGATCTTTTATTCACTAACAGTCTTTGTCTTTTAGTAGACATGCAGTATAACAGAGGTAAAATATGAAGGTACGTATAAAAAATGACAAACCCAGGGTATGTAGTGATTTACTTCAATAATAATACTTAAAATCGAAAATGGTATTTCATCAAGAAGATTTGTGTATTCAATATGAGACTATCATGTGAAAGTTATATCATGGACATCATCAACCCATTTTATCATTATACTGCCAAACATGGGCTTTCTTACATACCGAGTAAGGTGAGTGTCAACTTAAGCAGCTAAATTTAAGAAGTAAAAGTTACAGTATGTACTAATACATATAAAAAAAACGTAACATCACTCCAGTGATCCCCGAAGGGATAGACAAAGGAGTGTAGTACACTTCTACGTTTCACTAGTCACACGTAAGTCTTATGGAATAGGTGGTGAGCCTATTGCCATACACCGGGCATAGATACATTCTTCGAGTCACTACTAGAAATTCTAAATTAGAAAAATCCAATCGCACCCGACCCGCGATTTGAACCTAGGACCTCCCGATCGGCAGTCGCGCTTGCAACCACTCGACCAACAGGCAGTCACAGAGGCAGTGACAAAATGAAATATTATCTTTAATAGTTATTTACTTAGTTAAATTAGTTTCTTTAAATATTCTAAGATAATAATGTAAAACTTATCCCATCTTTAAATATAAGGAATATGCCTAAATATGTTATCTCCGAAACCAGCATGCATGTATGAAGAGAGCGAAAATGCACGGAAAATCTGTTCGAATATTGATATTTGGCTGTCGGTGCTTTCTGCCTACAATGTAATGAACCTGGCGTGAAGGTATGTATATAACATAGATATTTATTTACACTTTATTCAATGGCTACATTTCTAATACGTACTTTCGCCATATAAGTACTTGGGTCATAGCAAAAACTATAAGTTAAAAACCGTACATGTTAACACAGCCTACAGCCGATCCAAGCAAGTAACGCAAGGTCAATAAATAACAGTTGGTACACAAAAAATCGAATCAGACCTGGCAACCCTTACACTCCACAGTAACAATCTATAACTTTCCCGAGAGCGTATTGAGTGCGGCAACTCTGGTAAACTAAATTTTACTTGGCATTCAAACGCGCTCTCGCATAAGAGGGGAAAACATTATCGAAATCGCGGACTACACTCCACGGAGGCCGCGTGTTGATTCTATCAAAAAATCTACTCGAAAATACGTTTTCGAAATCACGCAGACGCATTGGACCCTTCAAGTACTTAATTTTGCATTTGTACCTACAGCAATTTTGATTCGAAACATATTATCCAGAAATGGTTAATTTGGAACTGAGCGACGCAACATCACGCCTATAATCCCCGAAGGGTTAGGCAGAGGAGTGTAGTACACTCCCGCGTTTTACCAGTTACGTTTACGTCCCATGGAATAGGTTGCGAGCCTATTGCCATACACCGGGCACTGAGCCAGACTCCGAGTCACTACTAGTTATATTAAATTAGAAAAATCCAATAGAACCCAACCCGGGATTTAAACCCAGGAACTCCCGATCGGCGGTCGCGGCTGCAACCATCGACCAACAAGACAGTCTGGAACTGAGCAAATATTAATATAGACCATTTAGTCCGTGATTGATTTTTATCAATTTCTTTGATTTATCAGTTGTAAACCAAAGCAATTTCGCGATTATCATATTGTGTTCATGATAATATTTGCATTATAATTATCACAGTTAGGTTGTCATCGTTAAGTTACCTTCTGCCGCTGGTGAACATAGGCCTACACAAAAGCCAAAGGTTTTTGTCGACAATCCTTTACTGGGCCATCCGGTAGGGCCAATGCCTCATCTGTTTTAGGCACTACGGCAGGTAAGGTGGGTGTTACCTCCTAAGGTGGAGCGCGGCAGCCCTTACACTACTTTTTAGTACAACATAATTTTTTTAACATATTTTGTTTTCTTTACAGACAATTTCAAGGTAATCAATTTCCACAATCTCCATACTGTGAGACATATTTTTTTGAGGAATTCCTTAACAGACAATATTAAAACGCTGTAAATATCCTCAATCAGCATCATATGCAAAATCATCAATGCGAGTAACCCGTACCAAGTTTCCAACGTGTACGTCCATTGGGAAAAGGTCAGGGCGGTTTTGTTGGGAATATTTTATGCAGATATTGGGAAAGTATTGTTGGAGGACTATTTATAATGTCACAATAGAAATGGTTGATTAGTTTCGACCCTATTTTGTGTACGTGGACCTAAAAACATTGATGGACTATTTCTTATTAAGATTCGAATGTCATTTATCCATAGTTCACTTATCTGTAAAATATGGACTGTAGTCTTGTTAAAATTTAAGTAAATAACATTACAATGAATGTAGAAGTGGCACGTCGGATCTGCAAGGATGGAAATATCTGGAATTCTACGGACTCTACTCACCCCGTAAGGGTTCTGGCATGATGATTACGAACTAGAATGACTTTAGACATCCAAAATAGTAGCAATTTTGCCCTTAATTGGAGACAGTTAGGCTCCTGTTAAAAAGGTGAATTTACAAAATCTCTCTATTCCCATGGACTCTCCCAGAACAGTTTTTATATAATATATATACAAGGACGTATGTATATACGTATATAAGGGATTACAGTGTCACGTCAATAATTTAGTGACATTGTGGAAACCTGCAAGGTTTGACAGTAACGGCGAAGGTGACCTGAACAAAAAATAAAGGTCACCAACAGATGTCTTTGTCACCTGTTTCCACAACAGTTTTTCCCAAGAGGCGTCCCATATTTTCAATTCGAATAGGTCTTTCTCGATTATACGAAAAACCTCGATAGATGTAAATAGAGTAAGACGGTATTCAGCACCGATTGTATCAGACCCCTCAATCTTGGGACGCAGATGGAAAATGTGGTTTATTTTTATAACGTTAGGGTTTTCCAAATCAAGGTGGGCAGATCAGGATAGAACGGTGGGGTATAATGTCGCCTCAAAGTCGATATTTTATTCGTGCTTGTTAAATCTCATTGTCGTTTAGAGATTTCTACTTGTTACCTCACGGGAACGAAGGTTATTTTATTTGAATGCATCGGGCCTTTAAAGTGTTAATCCAGATGTGTATAGGCGGGTTCTTGTTTATTTTTTCATTCGTACCGTCTCGTGAATATATCGGGGGCCATATGTCTTTGATCAAGTGGATTTTTGTTGGAGTATTATATCTCCTGTCAATATTTATGATAGTACCTACTGCCTCTTTTATAAATGAAATTGTGATATGATATTAAAATGTTAATTGTTAGCTTTAAAAACAAAAATTTTAAATTGAAGCCATGTAAATATAAGTTGTAAAATCCAATGTCATATGCTCAATAAACAGTTATAAATATTGGATTGTTAAATACATGTGAATTGTATGATACGTAATTTAATTATTCTTTCGAAATCACGATAATTTTTTTATATATATTTGTATTTATTTATATATTTTTATTAACAACAAATTTGTGAGCAATGAATTGCAATCCAAACCTGGTCATCCTGTTCATACAATCCGAAACGCGATAGGGATTAGCGACTCGTTGCTCAGCGACTGGTCAGCGCACGCGGCTTAAATGCGCAAGCGCATCTACCATGTAACCACAGCCTAGATATCAAATAGAAAAGGCACGGTCAAATTTCCAAAAAAAATTATTTTTATATTTAGCCCGGCAAACACACGGACAGTCCGCCTAATATTATATTAAGTAGTCATCGTCGCCTATGAACATTTGCAACACTCGAGCAGTAGCCAATGCATTGCCGATTTAAAAGGGGAGCTCTTTTTTCGCTTTCCTTGAAGAACCTCATGCAATAGTGCTCTAGGAAAATAAATAGAGTGCCGTAAAGATCTTGATTATATGAAAATATTAGCTTAAAAAAATAATCGTCACATGACAAATCCACAGTCTCCGTCCACTACGGGAAATAATGCTTTCTTTTTGATCGCTTGTGCCTTTTCAGACAGGGTTTTGGCCAAATCCCCATGCTGGGAAAAAAATTTAGCCAAGTATATGTCTGAAGGCGTTTCTAACTAGTGGTTTAATTTTTTGGATTAGCAGAGGTAGCGTGTTAACTGTTTGATGTTTAGCAAGTCGCCTATTTGTCTATTAGTTACTGTAATTCATATCTATTTGGATATAATTTATAAAGGCGGTTTACTCTAGATGAATTTTATACGGATTTCTAAGGATGAGGAATTCTTTCAACTCTGTAGTCGAATAACTAAAAAAAAAAAACGTAATATCACGACTGTAATCCTTGAAGGGGTAGGCAGATGAGTGTAGTATCTACACTCCCACGTTTCAGCAGTTACGTTTAAGTCCCATGGAATAGGTGGTGATCCTATTGCCATACACCAGGCACTCTGATCCAGACTCCGAGTCACTACTAGAAATTCTAAATGTATTAGAATTTTAATAATATTTTGTCATTAACAGGTCAGTTTTATCTAAGCGTATAGAGCGATGGCAGTAAAATACTTTGCACATTTACGTTCAGGCGGCATTTATTTCTGTATGTTCTATTTTTATGTAGTTTTGTGTGCCCGAGCAGTTGTATATCGTTGTCTGCTAGACATTTCTGTATGATATTGAATTCTGTGGTGCACACATTGGTTTTGAATTTATTGTTCAATGTACACAGCCGTCCTACTCGATTTTTTCAGCCAATACATCGCTGAAGCAGATTCTTCATGTTTGATGATTATCAATGTTTTTATATTTATTTATTATATTATGTGATTATCAATTTTTAAATCCAATTTTATTCTAAATATAAATTTTGTACTAGAAAATTCTATCGAATCTATCTGTATCTGAAGTATCTCAAATTCTATTTCCTCTTAAAAAATCTTGATGTACATTAATTAAGTTCAATAATACCAATAGCTACAAATTACTTAATATTTTTTTTAGTTGTTGTTATTTTTATTAATGATTACATACCCATATTACGACCGTTACTGTGTAAAATCTTGTGACCGTCGTAAGTGGTTAAAGCGTGGTAAAAACTTTACTTAAAACGGTAATAAAATTTTACTACACCACAATTTCCCCGCAGAAACAGCACAGCGGAATACAATTATTTTGTTTAACAAAGAAAAGTATTAAAACACTAAAATTGTTGACAACAATGGCTGCCCTTATTCGTACAGAGCATTTACAAGCTGAATTCCCGCTAAATTCTCCTCCATAGCGCCCGTAGTGTCACCAAATGCGTGAAATTATCCAACAATGCGCAGTAATGATCCTTCACGGATGAAAAAATAAAAATAAATACATGAAAGTGTCTCCTCGACCACTTTTATACATACAGCTAGCTGAACAAAAATGAACTTTATCTCTTTGTATTTAATGTCAAAATTTTTACAGTGGTATTCTTTTTAAAAATGCAGCTATACTTTGGTTTTAAAACAAACTTATTTTACAGCATGGCGTAGATTTACCGACCCTTTTATATACGATATAAAGGTGAAAATACATTGTCACTAGTTTTACCAACTACGTGTAACACAGATTAAGAGTCCGCTGCACCTTTGCTTGTCATTACAAATTGATCCGCGGGGGGCTTTCGACCAATTGTTTTCGGGTTTTTCGGGATACGGTTGATACCGCACATTGTATTAAAGGAAAATAAATTCACAAACTATTGTAAGATACTATAGTCATCACAAAAGGGTAGCTTCTGCTTAGTTACAGTGTTTAGTTTTGTGGTGAAAAGCATTACGATTTGGGCATCCCCACGGGTGTTCATTTAGGTCTTACATTGTTCATTATTCATAATGTTGTCCTTTTTGGAGCTCAGATTATTATTACCATTATTTTGTAATTAGTTACGCAGTTTCGCTGCTTTCCTTTCTTTCGTTAACAATTAATTCCTTTATTTTTATAAAAAAAAGCCTGTTTTGGTAAATGGTAGTACATCAGTAACAGCAGTCACTTTGACAAAAATATATTCAGTGAATCTGTTTACCTACTTTTCATTTTTGTAATAATAATTGTCACTTAAATTTTAACATACAAATTAGGATATATTTTGGCTTTTCTTATGTATTTTCTGTTAAATTACAAATGGTACCTGCATGTATAAATTTCAATTGTGAAGAAATACCAAGACACTTTGCTTTTACTTACACAATAGAAGCATTATTCCTCTCTATTGCATGGAATTTATTGAATTTAATGCCTCAGTGCCATTATTTCCAATCACATAATTTCCAACTATAAATTTGCGGGGAGACTTGAATTCAGCGATGCATATTCCATGTTTAATGTCGACACGTCGACTTTCAAATTATGCGTGTAAATGCATATTTATGTCCCCGTCGTGTGCCCGTCTTATAATTTTGATATATGCACGAGGTCGAGACGGTGGATAATGTTCTAGAAGCATCTATCAAAACACTATAAGCAACCGATAAATTACTTACTATTAAACCTTTGTCTATCTACTATGTTGCCACTATGCATATGCTTAAAATAACTGGTACCACAATCTTAAGTAGCTGCAAAATTTAATATAAAGGATCTATTTTGGGTCAATTATTTGTAGCTATGATCAAAATATATTTGACTGATGATTGATATTGTCGAAAAACGAATTTAAGTTCTGCATATTGTAGTAGTTCAAATGAAACATCGTAAATAGGATGTGTGGCATCTGAGGCGAGGCGACGTCCCGTCTGCCCGCGCCGGGTTCGGAATGCAGTTCGGCGGCAACGACCCGGCCTTCTTAAGCTGGGTTATGCTTTTGAAACAAGAAATATTTCCATAGTGCTTAGAATATTTCAATTGTACTAGTTATTACTAGTTATTTAACGTATTGTTACAAATAAAACTCATTTTACACATTATAATGGTATAGGACTTTTTTTTAATCTTAGAAAGTTCTTTTCCATCTTTAGCGTCACTATATTTCTTAAGAACGAAAGACTTGAGATTTCGATTTTGTCTTAGGTTATTTTTCGTTTAGTAATTTGTGCCATTCTCTCTCCTCCTGAGCATTATTACTCCCACCTGGTTGTGGGGTCTGCTTTCCGTATCTTTTCTCTCCAGCTCGCGCGATTGGACGCGTCGTTCGCGGAAACTTTGCAGGTGGACATGTCTTTCGGTATGGCCCATCTCGTCCTCGGTCTACCTCGTCTTTGGTCCGCGGTTTGTGGCATGTATTTTAAATTTATGTTTATCGCCATCGCTATCGCTTAGCTGTGTTCAAATTCTATATCATACAAAATATAATCATAGTACAATCCACTAACGGCAACTGTTTCAGTGCTCAGGAACATCAACGCGGCTGAAACCTATGTAGAACATATAGCAAAGACATATACTAAAAATTGCTAACTGCCTTGCTGGATCCTTGCTTTCTCTCTTAACATGAAAGCAATTTCAATATGACTCTTGGTAATTATTTTAAATTATGTTTAGTAATCTGTATTTCATCATCATCGTCAGCCTCTAGATGTCCACTGCTGAACAAAGACCATAATCTGTATTTAAATATGATTAAATATATGGCGACTGTCTAGTTGGTCGAGTGGTTGCAATTGCTGCTGATCGAGAGGTATTGGATTCGAATCCGGGCTCGAATACTGTCATATTTTTCTAACTTAGATTTTCTAGTAGACATTTTTAGAATCTGAGCTCGGTGTTAGGTAACAGGTTGCCACTGATTCCATGGTGGAACGTAAACGTAACTGGTGAAACGTAAAAATGTACTACACTCCTCTGCCTACCGCTTCGTAGATTACAGC
>DWJK01003272.1:0-13351 GCA_018248815.1 Croniades pieria auraria
ACTGTTGGAATATGGGTCTCCTCTCATATTGAAAGCGTTATGGCCATAGTCTGCCACGCTGGCCAAGTGCGGGTTGGCAGACTTCACACACCTTCGAATTTTTTTTTTATAAATTCTAAAGTGTGCAGGTTTCCTCACGATGTTTTCCTTCACCGTCAGCAAGTAATATTTAAACTTAAAACGCACTTTTATAAAGAGGTGCGCGCCATGGATTAGAACCCAGCACCCCCGGAATGAGAGGCTAAATTCTTAACCACTAGGCTATCACTGCTTCTGCGACAAATATATTTATTGCCGTGGTTACTATTAAGCTATGTATAGTTTGAACCTAACAGTCGCGCAGGGGGTCGTGGATTCAATTCCCATCCAAAATAAATATTTTTGCTATGAGCATAAGTATTCGGTCTGTTTTTGAGTATAAAAAAGTTTATGGAAGTATTTATCTATATGTATAAAAGCAGTTGATCAACCATCTGGTTACCGCAACACAATATCTCTTGATGCTTATGTTTTGAACTTGATCTGGTGTGGAAAAGTTCCAAGACATATGTATTGAAGATATCATAGTTTATAACTTGCATTTTTCAGAATATGACTCTACTAACAAGGCTCTATCGGCTCTATGCGAGATAGCTTCAGACACCTGCCAAGCTTGGTACCAGACATTGGAAAAGAAGTAAAATATTATGATCTCCACGTAGCTACATACCTTAATAAAATTCATCATGGAGCAGTTCTGTGGTTAATATTTAAGCATATTAGAATACGTTTTAATAAAATCTGTGTAACTTTGTATATTGTCTGTATTTTATAAAAAATACAAAGAACATTACATTGTATTGTACTTATTTCTTATTTCTGATACATAGCATTATCTCAATGTTAATCATTTGTTGTGAATAGAATAAAAAGCGTAATTTGCAAAACGTTAAAAACCCATTTTCAATTATTTTTTCCGGATGTATATAATTAGTCATTGACGGTAATATGCACTATTATACGTAACGTAACATAAATTTTGCTACGAGTACCCTTAAATGAAAATAACGAAATAATTCACTGAAAACAATCGAGTAACTTAAAAATCTTTAAAGGAATATTATTATAGTAGTTTAGGGCTCGCTAATAGTTTCAACAATCCGAGAACGGTCTTGTTTGAGTAGGTTCACAAGGCTTAAAGCTTACATATTATGGACACAAGCGGTTGTTGGGAAACTATACAGAATACAGTTTCATAATCTCTGAAGTGAAGAGCCCATTAAGTGGTATGTTTACTCTTCACATCAGCGTTATATTCCTCATACATACGTAGGTTACCTTAGGTGTACATAACACTGTTAACACGCGCCTCCATTTATAGAAACCTGTAGGCGAAATGGAGTGGTGCACTAATAATTAATGTACACAACTTTAATTAAAAACGCATTTTATTGTAATTCGAAATAAAAACTTTTATTGCTCAAAAGCTAATCATCATAAAGATAATAGCTTAAAATCATATACATAATAAGGTATGTTGTAATAAATTTTCCATAACAATAAATCACGCGTTAATTAACGCCTGCTTAAAAGGGAACGTAAGATACACTTGAAACTTATAAGTATGTTGTCAATTGTCACATGTTTCTTTACAGATAACATAATAGACTGTTATTGGTTATTATAAAATAAAACAGATATTGTAGCCAATGACAATATAGTGCTTGACATCATTTCAACAAATGAAAACAAAAACTTATCTGTCAATTAATTTCAATGGCTGCTATACTTGTGATTAACGTGTGTGGCAACTATTATTAATTTCGTGACAATTATTGTATTAGTTCCTTTATCAGCTTGACCAACAACTCCGTGGAAGGACTTAATTTCGCTTGCAAAGGTCTACGTGTGCTAAAAGAAGAGCGACAGGCTTCAAATCCAAAGTCCGTACTGAGGTAAATTCGTCATGTAATTAAGCCTATTTTCACGCTCATTTTATCAACGAGACGAATCACTTATGCGATTGTACGTTTGCCGATTTTATATATTGACAGTGTAGTATAAGATATTCGTGTAAATAGCTCGGTGCGACGTTATAATCCGTTATTTTCGAGCCATGTCATGTAGTGAATAGTCTTCAGTTTATGTCAACACATCCAATTTGTCGCTAAAATAATACATCGCATCTTATCTGTGTTTGCTCAAGAACTAGGAGATCGAAATAATGTGTATTCTTCGTGCACGTAGACTGCCGACGTATGGAAATATTGATTTATTATTACAATCTTATTTTACCTACTTTCTTTCGCGGTGGCGACTCGCGTTTGCCGTGTGAATACGTAAATATGTTAATAATTCCCTCATCCACAAGTTACTCGTTTTGTGAGAATAATTTTTCCTCGCACAGATTATAAAATTTATACAGTGCTTATGTCAAGAGTTCTGTTGAAAGTGAAAAACTGTGTTTGTGATGTTGTAGTGCTATTGTTTATTTTCAGCGTCCAACACAAGAAAGAAAAAACGAAACGAAGAATTTCTTAACTAGAAGGAATGTTATCAAGATGTCTCTCCCAGAACCTCCAAACAAAAAGGCTAAACTTCTATGTGACAAAAAATCTATAATAGAAACCTTAGATAACTATTATAGCCAAATAAAAGACTCAACCAAACCCCTCACGGCAGTGTTAGATGAAGACTTGTTCCATCCTGTGCCATTAATTAAAGTCTATGCAGGTCGTATAAAAGACCCAAGTCTTATATCCAAAACTGTGTTATTATTGAATGAGAGGATACCACTAAAGGAGCTTCAGCATTTGAAAAGAGTGAGAAAGAGAGATATAATACTCTGTCCTGTGCACTTTTTGAATGGAACATCATCCATTCAGGAGTACTTAGAAATTCATGTTAACGAATTACAGAATGTGTTTGAATTTTTTAAGGAGGTTGATGTACCATATCTTCCTCCCAAGGTGATAAGTCAGTATAAGGAAGCAAATAAAATATGGTCAGTAAACTTCCACTTAAACATGTACCTGGAAAGCTTAGTTGGCAATACCATTTTCAAGAACAATGAACTGGCTCTTCACAAGCACTTAATGACAATAGTCTTTGACATAGCGAAATGGTATATTCTTCAGAATAATGTAGAGACTGAGGATGCTGATGTTGCTGATGTTTTGAATAATTTAAATGTTGCCGTTGTATTTGATCCAGTTGCCAATTTAATTGTGTCAGCTGATTATGACAACAAGTCACAACACCCTATGCAGCATGCGGCAATGCTGGCTATAGACAGTGTTGCGAAAACACAACATGGTGGAGCTTGGTCGTCACAGGAAGAATTACTTGAGTCAGACAGAAAGTTAAGCGGTATAGATAAAGATCTGTATCTGTATTTATGTGAGAAATATCCAGAAACCAAGTTCGGATCTAGACCATTTAAATGCAAGGAAGAGTTGACAGACCAGGATGATGTTTCCACTGCACCATATCTGTGTACAGGGTATTATATTTATTTGTTTCGTGAACCATGTGTTATGTGCTCTATGGGGTTGATACATGCAAGGATCAGCAGGACTTTCTTTTGCATGGATAACAAGCGCCATGGAGCCTTGAAGTCACAGACCAAGTTGCACTTGAATTCGTCATTGAATCACCGTTTTGAAGCTTTTACAGGATTTATATAGAAATCTATAATTATGATATTGCTTTAGAAATATGATTTCTTTGTTATTGCTAAATATATTTTTATCTACAATTTTAAATGATTTTTTCCTTGCCACATATAAGATTCGTTAAGGTCTTTCACTACATAAGCATTAGTCTTAGTAGCCACAGCCATGTTGGCCCCAATACATCATTTTGATTGACTCATTTGCATATCTTTAGACATATCAATCTTATTAAACATGGGATGTAATTAACAAGGAACACCATATAGTGCCTGCTAATGTACAATTTATAGTAGTTTTTCACGCTTTAAAAGAATGTGTTAAATTAAGACCACTTTTATGCAAAACTTGCCCCAGTATAATGGTGATTAGTATAATACTAACAGATTTGTCACAATCTATGTACCAATAGATTACGGTTTCATAACATATTAAACTTTAAACCATAGATTTGGCCCTTTTGAAGTGGTTTAAAAGATTGTGACAAACACAAGCAAATTTTTCTTTTTTTTTTTTCAATAATTTTTTTTTGTACTTCTGAACAAAACATCTATGAGTCTGATGATGTGCATCTCATTGTCATAACTAAATAATAGTAGTATGTTATGATGGATTTCTGTTTTATATACATTATACCAACTAAAAATATGGAACACCAACTTTTAACTGCAAGTAAATAAACCCTCATTATTTTTTCGAAACATATCTTTGTTAAACTTTGGTATGAATTTCACTTTTCTTTTTAATCTAGTGATTTTATGTATGACCTATTTTTAGTCTTCAAAGTGATTTAATATTGATCACTAACATCTCAGCATAGGTGTTTAAGTACATAACACATTTATTACATATACATAGTCTGGCCATAGTGATACATAGTCTGTTACAGTTAAAAATAAACAAAATATTCGCTATCGCTGTGATTGCATTACATAGAGTAGGTATGGAGCCAAATACCATTTTAAAAATCCTCCGAACCCTTGGTATTAGTCAAATGTTTGTGTACCGGGCTGTTGATAGGTACAATGAAACCTCCTCTGTTTGTGACAAAAAAGATCTGACCGTCCACGTAGTGGTTGTCAAAAAAAAAATCAAAAAAAAAAATCAAAAAATCTTTATTGTGTCTATAAAAATACAAAATCACTTGAGCACTTAGAGACGTCCTATTAAGCATAGTTATGACTATGCTTGTGGCAGGCAGCCCCACTCTTCCATAAACATATGAATTTATAGACCAAAATGCAAAAATAATAAAAGAAATAAAAATTAATTTAACATAAGTATTATAGGTTTTGTGAGTGTGTATATATGTGTGTGTGTTTGTGTAGTGTGTGTGTGTATAAGGTGTGTGTGGGTGTATAAGGTGTGTGTGTGTGTATAAGGTGGGGATAAGTAGCTTGGGTCTCGGAAATTTAGTCATCATGGAGCGTTTCACCGGTGAGCAGCGTGCGTTCTGTATAAAGACTTAATACAAAAATGGCGATTCGTGCACTATTGCACGGCGTCTATTTTACTCTGAGTTTAGTTTACATGATCTAAATCAATGTCCTAGTGAATAAGTGATCAAGTCGTGGGTCTAAAAGTTCGAGTCTACGGGTTCGACACTGAATTAAAATCCTGCGGGGCGTCCAAGGTCGATACGAATAGAGGAATCTGTAAGTGAAGTCGCGACGTCCGTACGGCGCGATTCTCAGTTACCATCCCGAAAGAGATCATCTGAGCTAGCCATATCAAAAAAATTAATAAGGCGTGTTTTGGTAAAAGATCTTAAATATCACCCCTATAAATTTCAATTAGTCCAGGAATTCAAAACCGAATGACCACCATCTCCGCCGTGCTTTTGCCGAAAGAAGGTTAAAGCATTTTCAAAGTTTGAACAATATTCTCTTTTCCGATGAAGCTCATTTTCATTTAAGTTGATTTGTCAACAAGCAGAATTGCCGGTACTGGATAGTAGAAAATCTCAAATCAAAACAACAAAAACCTTTACATTCACTTAAGGTTACAGTTTGAGCGGCCATGTCGGTTGAAGGAATTATCGGACCCCATTTCTTCGAAAATGAGCGAGGCCAGACTGTAACAGTAAATTCTGATCGCTACACAGCCATGTTACGTAAATTTTTCTTTCCATAACTACATAATTTTGAAACCTACAACAGCAGGATCTGGTTTCAAAAAGATGGAGCGACATCCCATACATCCGATTGTAGTTGTAAACGTAATGTTTAGTGGAAAACTGATATCGGGTCGAGGGGACATTCCGTGGCCTCCATGTAGGCCAGATCTCACGCCCATGGATTCTTCTCTGAAGTTACCTCAAGGGCCGCGTTTACGGCAGTAAACCGACGTCGCTTGCCCAGCTGAAAAACAACATTCGCGAGGAGATGTCGGCTATCCCACGAGCAATGTGCCAGCGAGTTTTCACGGATTTGAGGTCTAGATTCGAGAAGTGTATACGTTTAGATGGCACACATCTCAGTGAGGTTATTTAAAAAAAAACTCCTATGTGTTTATTATAAATATAAATTATCTTCCCTAAGCTTTGTAATTTTTTATTCTGATTTTTTGAAATCCGCTCAACGTAATGGCTCACCTGAATTTAATTTGATATAAATAATATAATTTACTTTATTTACCACGTCTTACAGCGTGTATCAGCAGCAAGTTAATTTAAATATTCCATTGTGTTTCAAGGTTGTTAACATTATCGTTTACTTGAAACATGAACTTGAAATATTTACTAATAGCTGTTTTACCTACATGTGTATATATATATATATAAATACAATGTTAATATAAATACCTGGTCCATTATTGTGAAGTTCAGTTATTTAAAACTGGCTAAGGTAGGTGGACAAATGTTGACATTTATCTGAGTGCAGGTAAACAGCTCACCTTGAAACTGGAAGTTTTCTCGTTATAGTTGTACTGGTCCAGGGGATTGGTCATGGTGATAACGTCGTTGACGATCTCGGGGGTGTGGAGCGTGGTGGAGTCGCCGCTCTCCACCGCCAGGTAGTTCATCATGGCAGAGCTAACGTTGACGTTAACGCTAAGGTTGTAGGCTCCCTCGCCGTCCGTGCCCAGAGCCGCCGTGGGAGATGGCGACGTATCCTCGCACTTTATGGTCGGCACAGCTGAGCTCATGCTCGACGAGTTCATTATATCCTTGTAAGGAGCCAGCTTCGCTTCTTTTTGGTTACTTTTTACACTAAAACTCAGCACCTTAATCCTAAAGCTATATCACGGTTACACACTATCACTACAGATAAGGCTAAATATCACTGATCGTGGTAAACTGGTTCTGAATGGCACTTAACTCTTCGAGCGAGAAGTCTTCACGGGTAGGTAACGTTGGTAACGTCGTCTTGTGGCTACGATCTGAAACGATAGAGACGACCAATAAGTAAACCATTATCAGACAATCTGGGAAAAGTACAACAATTTAGGGTTTAACAAAACATTAAAGAGCACATTTTGTGAGTAATAGTGGGAAAGGGCATCGGATGTCGAAATGGATAATTCCAGCGGGTTGTTTTCGCCAGTGCACGGGTGGTGTTTTTAATTAGAACTATCGGAGCGGCTCGGCCTCGCCGCCAGGATGCGACTCCAATAAAATACTTTTTTACAGGCACCAATTGAATGCGCACCATAAAATTAAAACTACGCTCTGTTTTTACGACACATTTTAACGCTCTTCCGTGTGGCGTGCGGTCTTGGCCATTGTTCGTGCGCCATCGCCGCGGATTACCGCCGACAGACAAGGACATCGTTTGATTAAGCAATTACCGAGCGACACGATATCGATGTCGGCTTCAGACAATATTGTGTGAAAATTAGGGTGCCGTCCGCATAATTGGAATCCGCCGCGACCAAACGCATGTACCGTGGCCGTGACTCGAACGGGAGCTAAGTATTCGCATGCCATATAAAGCTACGCCAGTCGAAAGCTGCGCGCCACCTTGACCCAGCCCGCGCGACTATCAGCATATCTCATATCTGTTGCACGTAAACACAATAAAGCACGGAGTCAGAGTAACCTAGTTTCGGAGACGGTTTTGCTTATTCCACTCGAGTGCGAGGAAAATGTGCGACGACAGAAATATGGCGAAGTGGATCGTAAAAGACAGGCAAATTCAAGGGTAAAATTAAATCCAACAACGCGCAAATATTTTACGTACTTCATTATACATACGTCTATTCCATTAATACAGATATGTTTGTATATTTATTTTTCATTGACAGTTTCAGAAAATAGTAACTTTCGTTTTGTGTTCAATCTACATTATTAATCAAAGTTAATACATCTACCGGCAACACGTCTAAGGTCTGTCGGGAGTACGTCTGTTAGGTTTTTGGGTATGAGACTTTCGCACTATAGAAACAAAAACTCGTCTTGTAAAAAGCGAGGACATCGTGGAACGTTGTACGCAATGTCAATTCACTGATCCGCCAGTAGCTGGCGGCTAGTTGTGTGCTGAGCAAATGAAACACATCTGTGCAAACAACACATACATGAGTTGCCAAAGATTTTATATTTCCACATTATTACATATGCATTGCGACAACACGATGGCAAAAAGTGATCTTAACAAGCTCGCTAGTGACTACTTGGCCGATTTGTCTATATTGACCTCTAATGTTTTTCGACACAGATCGTATTACAAAAAAACAAACAAATCGCTAAAAATTTGTTGCATCGGACACGCAATTTGCGGATCGTAAAATAAAATATGAACATGTATTGCGACGCGTGGGTCGCGATAAACTAACCACCTCCGATACAGCCATATAAAATGCAAATACTGCGCAGGGAGTAGGACGTCCGTACCCCAAAAAGGGAAATGGAAAATAAATGTATCCGGCGGCCCGCGTGGGCTATAGATTAGATCTTGGCGAATAGCTATACGTATGCTACATCCATCTATGTATACCGCAATCCATTAGAGGCAATTTCAGGAAACTTAATCAATTCTCCTTATATACACAGCGTGTATATTGGCTTAGGTTCTGTACGCACCATCCATTTGCGCTCCGTACGGAATACGATGCGATAAAACTAGTGTAGGATGAATCCCAGCGAGACCAGTCAAGTGAAAGATACAACATATAAATAATTTTTCAAAGCTGTAACACTTAGTAATAAAATTACATTTTGATTCTGATTTTCTGAGATATCTGATTTTCTACACCACAACAAATAGGTGTATTGAATGAAACAAAAGATATTGCACACTACGTTTTACGTTCTTTTCGTTTTAGACACAAAGTGTTGGGGAAGAAGTGTTGTGTATAAAGCGCTTTCGAAAACAAACTGCGTAAATTCCTAATGGCTTTCTCGACCCATAACGCATCCAAGCACCCAGCCCCTTGTTCGCTCGCGTCGCTTTAATGGAGTCGAGAGCACGAAGGATGGCAGCGTCTGAACGAACAGGGGCCCAGGGAGTGACCATTTTATTAACATACTCCTGAATAGCTCAAATTGTCTCCAAAACTTTTATATGTCATTTATTTACAAATATTTCTTAGCGGATAACGTTGTTTAAATGATAATGTGGCAGTGATACACAACTCCATAGGTCATTTGGATTCTTAACAAATAAAATTTTCATGAATATAAAATATAATTTCCGTAGTTCCCAAAGAGCTAGGTATAGGAATGTAGTACACTTCCACGATTCACCAATTATGTTTTCGTCCCATTATGGAACAAGTGCACAAGGTGAGCCTATTGCCATACACCAGGCACAAATCGAGACTACCAGCCACCACTAAGAATTTCAAGTTAAAAAAACCCAATAATACTCAACCCAAGAATTGAACCCAGGACCTCATATAGAGGTCGAGTGAGACCGAGTGGTTGCAAGCCCGACTGCTTATGTAAGCAGTTTCGCTTGCAACCACCCGATCAACGAAGCAGTATAAAACCAATATAAAACATACTTTAATAAAGACACGCATTTTTGTTAGCAGAATGTCCTGGCAGCCCTAACAGTGTGCTCGACTACTAAAGAGGTCACGCGGTGCGGCTCGAAAACGATGTAACAAGAAAGCTCGCCGTCTCTTTGTTGTGCGCTACCGAGAAATGGGTAACCTACATTCCGACCAACCGCCTTTTCACTATACATTACGATACATTGCTTGCTGTAGTCCAAATACATAATTGTGTTACTGAGTAACTCGCAAGGCAATGCTCGCAATTCAAAAAGCTCTGACGATCACATTAGTTTGTTTCATAGCAGATTCATTTAGTGACCAACCCGAATAACGTAACATGTTAGCGGTGAAGAATAATTGAAGAATAAAAATATTTATTTATATAAAGTCTGTCTTCATTGGATATGTGCGAATGAATATAGTATTCGAAATCCGTGAAGGTGGAAAGAAAGTTTGAACGTAGAGATGATATAACAATATCACACAAATATCTCGTATGGTATAGTTTATATCCACAGTATAAAGTGGTGCGCAAAGCGACTGAAAGGGGTGTCTGTCGTGCTTGGTGGCTTAATGGGTAACCTAGTTTGGGCCGCGCCCGGCCAGCCGCGGCGCTACATCGCCTCCACCTAATTGCATTACTTTATGACTCGGAATACGTTTTGCACTCAATATCAACAGTTACCTTTGTAATTTTAATAATTACAGATTGCTCCAGCTACTGTACAGCTGCAGAGTAGTGTTCGTATATCGCGCAGAGGTTAAAATACATACATCTTATAATATTATCAGTATTTAGTGTTATTTATTCTTAAAGTTTTTTTTTCGTAACCAATAATGGATAAGTATCGGTAAGTATGAAATTAAAAGATAACAATAATGAATGCTTTTTAAACTGAGCCTGTATTGTCGAATGGGCAATAACTCCTTTAAGACTAATTGTTAGTCGAGCGGTTGCAAGCGCGACTGCCGATCGAGAGGTCATGTGTTCAAATCCCGGGTTGGGTACTAATGGATTTTTCGAATTTCGAATTTTTTGTAGTGACTCAGTGTCTGGAATTGTGCCCGGTGTATGGCAATAGGCTCACCACCTATTCCATGGGACTTAAACATAACTGGTGAAACGTGCGAGTGTACTACACTCCTCTGCCTACCCCTTCGGGGATTACAGGTGTGATGTTACGTTATTAATTTGATTGCATTTTAATAGGTTATAGAAGCAAAAATATGTAAGTATGTGTCTTAACTTGCTACTGTTTTAAATTTTCTGTTTTGGAAGTATCTTAAATTATCTTAAAAATGTTGTGGTGTGTTACGTACTATAAATAGTTATGGATTACTGTGTCGGTGTGCACTTTACGCCTCATTCGTCAGAATCATTAGTCAATGTTTACGAGTCATTGGGCAGTTGAGTCTATCAGACCTGGTCGCCGCACCAACTAAACGCAAATCCGATAGCACTCCGCACGTAGTTACGTAAGACGACTCATTAATCAACGAATCGGTAAACAAAAGAGTGAGAGATCGTAAACTTAATAGTTTCATTATCCAGGCGGTCGGTCTACGGACAGATTAATGAACGGAACACAACGATTTTAATATTTTCAAGAGCATTTTAATTTTAAGATAAGAACTAGCCTTGAAACACAAATTGTCTTTGAATTAAAATGTTGCGAGTTCCTTTGTGGGTACGGACGGCTCTGGAATTGATATAGGGCTGATCGTTAATTGGAATTGATTGCTGATTGGAATTGATATAGGGCTGATTTTTATTAAACTTCTTATATCCTCACGATGATGACTCCACAGTACACGGATTTAAAACACCTTTATGTATGTACAGCCACATTTGCTACAATAAATTGGTTATTTGTAAAAGTGAAAAGAATACGACGAATTATTCGACAAGAGATGGATACATGTCTTACTCTTACCAAAAAATAACCGCTAAAGCACTAAATCTACTTTATCTAACATATCCGAGAGCTTATTCAATTTATCTAGATATTTTAAAAATAACATGGATTCTAATTTAAGGTGTGTAAAATACTACTAAAATGCAACTGCTTTGTTACTATCCCGTAAAACAAGCGCATACTACAATTGAACGATTGTGTAGGTATAGTTTGGAAGTCACACACAAGAAGGGAGCGCGGCGCGTCGCAACTAAAGCCTCGTTGAAACGCAAGCTTATTGTCATTCAGGTGTGACGGGGGACATTAATTTTCCTTCGCCTCTTTAGTATCACGCAGACAAACAATGAAACGGTATTAGCCAGCGGAAATCACAAATTGTGTGTAGTCGAAGTCTGTCAGGTGAGTAATTGAGCTTAGAAACGGCAGAAGTTCTAAAGAAATTATTATATTTTGGGCTTAGTAACTTTGAAAAAATTTAACGATCAATTTAAAAAAATAAATTGTGTTTTCAGCGTGACCGCAACAAACGAAATGAATAAATACAAGTAACATAAAAAATAGAATATTAATACTACTTTCAACATTACTTAAATATATTTGAAATAGTAGCAAATTTGGTTAAGAATTCAGTAATTCATCAATAAGGTATGTTATATGTCGATGTAAAAATATCTACATAATGAATACGTATGTTGCTAGATACTTTTAACAAGATGACCAATGAAATATGTTTGTACAGACATAACTCTGCATAGAGATGGAACATATACGAGGATTAGCAAGTGAGTAGTTATAGAAGTATCCGTAATCTGAACAGTTAGCCGATCATGCTTCTGAACTTTACAAGTTATATACGAGAAGAACAAGACAAGATCAGTGACCTCTACCGGCGTCCGAAAGGAAGACTATCGGTCATATTTCACAGAATGTGCTCCATTGTAGTCCGTAGGACTCCATGTCCTCCGATATGCACTTGTAACAACTAATAGGACTTATACAGACAATGTCAATTCCACATGAAGGCGGATCAGGCGCGTACATTAATAACCCTGTCAAAGTGCGCACGACGCCCGTAGGGTATGATCACATTTATCTACATAAATTCGCCATTAGTTTTAGACATTTAAGTAATATACTGTATACCAACCATGTGCCGTAGTAGCATGTAAAATGATTATCTCTGGTAGAAAAAATTATGAAACTTAAGCAATCTATTTATAATTTATGGGTACATACATAAGTCTTACCGCCACGTTTTTGTTGCTACGAGTTCGAACTTTATTCAGCCTACCCGCGCTTTGCGCATTTAAAATAATTCAGTTATACTATAATTCAGATACATAATATAATTCAGATTTCGTATAAGCAGAATGTAATCTTATCGTCGTAAAATATACAATAAGATAATTGGAACGTATTCGTTTTATAAATATAATATTTTCGCAGTAGATAGGTAGGCTGAGTATACAAGCCGTGTATACAGATTTGGTGGCGGTATGTCTCAGGCAGTTTTCTCTAATCTTACATGAGTAGCAATCCGTCTGTCAGTTGCCTTAATCTCTAATATGTAGCGCCCAAACTTCATTTCTGTTTACGAGTTATAAACCTATTGTATGGTGTCAGAACTAGTTTCATGTAACGGATTTCAATTAAAAAAACATTTCGCTATATAAAAAACAATATTTTATAGCAACATATGTCTAGTGCGCAATAACAATCAATATAAGGTTTTCCATTAGGGGCGGGTCGATGGAAGGTATGACGGTGCCTATGGTCGTTTGGTTTCAGCTTCTGGGTCAGTTGAATTTTGTATGGGTGCAAGCCCAAATCACGACGCAAAATTCGCCA
>DWJK01003273.1:0-13351 GCA_018248815.1 Croniades pieria auraria
CTACTTATTACTTAGGACTTAAGGTTAACATTTGTGTGACAATACATCTGTACAGATGCAATAATTAAAGTTTGTACAGCCATTACGTCGAACAGTAATTACGGCAGAAGGCGCAGCTCTTTGTGCGGTTTTAGTTGTTCGACATCGAACTTTCCTTTAAAATCGTTCGTTTCAAAATGTCGCGCATAAAGATCTTTCTAATATAAGTTTAATTACTATATTAATACCCTTTAGTTTAAAAGCTAAAAAGGTTTAGTTCAGCGTATTGGCCTATTACTATTGTATTTTCCATGTCACTTGGTTAGCAACAAAATGTGTCTATTATGAATATCTAATGGATTCATGAGAATATCTTATTCAAAACTGAGCAGAACCGGATACGTACGATTTTTTTATGTTATTCCTGAATATTGTACGCGCAATCACAACACAAACATCTACATATATTCATCACACAATTATTTGTCTCAGATGGGCATTGAATCCACGATTTTTGATTGCGTGTCAGTCACTAACTACTAAGCAACCAGGACAGCTAAGTATTGACGAGGTTAGCTAAGCATCAAAGTCTGCTAAGCATTAAAGTCTGAAAATATAATGGAGTTTAACTTTCAAAGAGCCGTGAGGGCGGGTCGTGCTGTCAGTATCAGTAAATCAGTGGTATTTATCTGTAAATAAGCCGCCATTGATTCTATAGGTTTTAATCGCTTTTTGCATACATATAGTGACTCACTATGTCAATGTTATTAGTTAATTTTATTCTACAGACACGATCATTTGACCCTTGAAATACACTCGAAGAGGTCTGTGTTGTGGGAAGGAAACGGCTGATAGAATACATATATATGAACATATGTGCGTGCAAATGGAATATGTTTAAATGTATTGTTACGATATAAAATTATATATAAGTACATAAGTAATATATGAATTTACATATATTGGTTTTGTCGACATACCTGAGCGCGACAAAATATGCAGTAAAAAGTGCCCGGAACCGAGGTTTATCTGTTTGTTTGGTAGATTTTTATCTACCGTGGATATGTTAAAAATAAATTCAGTGAAATTCAAGATTAGTCCGTCATGTACTGAGTCCCGTTCCTTTGATGGATTATTTTTACAGCACAGATAAATTTTTGTTTTTATTTTAGTGCTTAACTGTTTTCTGGACTTAATTTATTACTATTTTTTCTATAGCTTTTGTTGTTTATTAAGGCGTCAGTCCAAATGAACGTTTTTATTAGAGTTTTGTGGCTACTGTTTTGTCTTAATTTGTCCGTACTATACATTTATATACTGTATTTATGTTGTTTTTGTACTTAAAATAATGTAATCAGTTCCTTCTTTAAAAAACTTATAGAAACAGTTACTCCGGTATTGCGTATTACAAAACGGATTTTGTCTGTAATTTAATGAAGAAGTTTGGAGAAAATACACGTCGCCGCGGCACACGGGGGCGCGACTTGAAGTTTTAAACAACACGTTAGTCCGTTATTCAATCCGAGGTAAGCTCGCAAGTCGTGTTCCAATTCCATTTTCAAAACAAATGACGCGCACTCACCAAGTGGCCAGATAAAAGCGACCAGCGTGATTTGGTCTGCATTTTTTTGTTACAATCCCCTTGAATATTCCCACTTTGCAAGAATCGAAGGGGATGGGAAGGTCTAGTGTGGTTGGAAGTGCGTTACTTAAGGCACGTGCCGGTTGTGTTAACCTGCGCACAACTTCGTGAATCAATCAACGTGGTAAGTCTACCCGGCAATCGTTTGGGCGACTTATACGCATGCGTCGGTGTAAGGATGGCCGAGTCGATGTTTCCCAGGGCAAAATTTCTCTGTCTCCTAAATCGCGGCATAGAATTAGATGCCATTGCGTAGGTATTGTTTGAAAATTAATTGGGAATTTTTTTTTTTTTTTTTTTGCCTTTAAATATTTTCGACAGAATTATATATATTATAAATAAATTTAGAACCGTTCATGAATGTTTTGACACTATTTTAGGATAAAAATCTAAATTCAAAGATATAAAAAGGAATGTATTATTTTAAAAGAATAATATTATTTTATTAAATCCACGGATTTATAGAGCACCTATATAATATAATATACGTACAATATATAATAGACCTTACATCGTACCTTATTGCTAATTATATAATTTGTATCTTAGTTTTACAATATTGCGTTAATAATAGACGCGATAAGTATCGTTTGGATTGAAGGGTCAGTGTAAATTTACCCCGGTATTATATTTATAAATGTGTGCCACAATAGTGATAGAGTTATCACCGGTGTCAGATGTCAGGGGTCTGCGCGAAACTTCGGTGTGTCTGAGTGCTGAACGCTATCCCGCTGAAAACAGAGGCTCGTGGTCCGAGCCCGCCCCCATTCGTTCAGTCTTCGCGCGCAACCGGTGTGTGGTACACGCTTCCAAATGCCACTCGCGATTTCCCGCGCTCGAGCCGTCGACAAAGGTACGTGCGAACTTACTTTGTAATATTTGAATTTGCAATAATTACGAATTTAAAAATAAAACGCGTTTTAATTTATGTTTTTTTAAATTCCGGTGACTTTAGAGTTATTTATAGGACGAGGGAGAGCCCAAAAATGTCGAATATTTGCTGCCGATATTAAATATGGATACAAAACAAGCGATCGGTGATTGAAGGAAATCGCCTAATAAAAATTGGAGAAAACTTTTGGCGGTGTTTGGATAGAATCTCGCGAAAGTTAAAATCAAATACTTGAAGTACGTGCCGAATTTTGTTGGCCGTAGATGTTTGTGATCGTTTCGGCATAACTATGTCTTCGTGGATAGACAGTTAATTGTTTTTCGTTACGATACACAAAATCTATAATTTTTTTGGTCTAGAATATTAATATCAGTGTAATAAAATATCTCTATATAAATGAAATGAAACTGGGAACTCGGAATTAAATTAAATTATGTAAAAAATTATAGTAAAAAAAATTTATTCATACATTTTTTTATTAAAGACTAAAAACTTACAAATCTGCGAATTTCTCGCAACTACAATATTATATTCCATCAAATAGTAAAACGTTTACTGCGACAAATCTTTTACTCCCTGTAAATATTTTATTATTAATATATAGAAACATATATTACGTCCCTACATACTAAAACAAATTGCAGTCCAACAATTGTGTTGTTCCGCTATGGTGACCGGGAGAAAAAACAATATACAAGAACAAATTTACCCAAACACCATCTGGATGTAATTGTTCCACAAGGGGAACAAAGGAGTGAGGAACTTTAAAATCGATACTATAACCTTTTTCGATAATTCAAAATCGAAAATATTTTTTCATTATTATATAAAGAAATATTCCCAATATATAGAAATATTCCCAAAACCTTCTCAACATGCACTGGATTGCATACGTATAATTTTTTTTAGTATATAGAAATTTTGTAACATCAACGTTAGTACGTTTTCCACCTGTTACAACCACAGCACTGTGTTTGCCAATTATTCCAGGAGAATAGGCACCTGCTCGACACTAACTGGCTGTGTGGAATTCTGGCTGGATTTAGGTGCTATGCTATCTAAGCTAGTAAATCTGGATGATTGTTTAACAAATTAACAGAGTCCATGAAAAATATTACGACAATAACCGACATAATCTGGAAGTTAAATGTTCTGAACAAGCAAAATATCCAATGTTATTGGGTTAAATCGACCATTTCGTATTTCACAAAACGGTGAAAGGCAGTTAAGGTAATACTTTTTTAAGCCTTTGGTTATACTTATTTCGAGATAAATAATTCTGTACGGGTTCCAAGTAAATCGGAGACGAAGAATGTTTGCTAATCAAAGAACGTCGCCCGGCACTAATAGACCGACCGTTGAATAAACATTTTCACAATGTTTCAGGTTCACGGGATTTCTTTAAATGTTGACTGAAATAAAAACGAGGATTTTAATTATTTCTCCACCTTTTTGGAACATTAAAACTGATTAATAAAATATTAACGTCCCAAGTATTTAGTTTTAATAATCACAAATAAAGAATTTTAAAAAGTAGCTCGTGAAGAAATATTTCATAGAAATATGGAGGTACCGAAGTGTATTATCAGGCAAACCTACCTTCTTCGACGGGAGGGGCGTAAAAATTTATTCAGAGAGTGGAAGGAATTTTAACGACGTTTTAACGATCAAAGTCCTTCCGTGCACCCGGCTGTAAAACTTTTACCGAACACCATAAGTACACTTTGTAAATCTCGTTAATCAGTTATTCTATTAATATAAGTCCAACATTTTACAGGACATGTGTACACGTATGGTTTTATAACAGGATAACTATATATAAGTGCTATTGATATATGTTACATTGCAATGTACCTACTCTTGGTCAACTAAACACAACAGATACATATATACTTCTAAATTCTACTGTTACTACTAACTACACTTTCATTACTTTAATAAGGGACTAATGTTAGATACGAGTATGACAAAACACAATATATAATTAAGTGTTTTTTCCGACGGCGAGCAAAGTTGTGAATTGAAGATACGAGTATACTCGTGTAACACTGTTACCATGGAACGACTGACGTGTACAACCTCTGCAGCTAATTCTGCTGCAAAGCAGCAGTGTTGGCAGCGATATTTTTTTTTTTTTAAAGGAAATTATACCCAAAGCAAAGCCAAATTAATAGTCGTTCCAAGCTAGCTTTAACGTGTATTAACACATGTGTAAGCGTTCAGGTAATTGCAGTGCTATTCTATATTTACAAGAGCTATAAGATAATGGGATGTAATACGTCAAATGATTGCAAAAATTGACAACATTTCTGAAGTATCTAGTTAATATTTGTATACAATTACAGGTGAATAGTAGTTACACCTAGATATACTAAAAATATGTTTCAACGAGAAGAAAAAAGATACCTATAAGACTAAACAATGAAAACGAATATATCTTAACTAAATTTCTAAGTAACATAATATCACGCTTGTATTTGCTGAAGGGGTATATGTAGGGGTATAAGTTATGTTATACAACCCACCGTGAGATAGGGGATAAACCTATTGAATTCGTGAGATAATCAAAGAAACGTTTCGTATCTCGCAAATAAATCTTCTATTTGTAAAGAAAAAATATTCTATCTCGTTCTGTGGTAGAATAGCGTATATTACCAAATATCGGTTGAGTTTCATGCCCGTATGTGTATTCATATGTACACTTGCGGACAGAATTTCTCTTTGTGTAACGAGTGTGACGCGCAATCAAGCCACAAGATGACGTTGGAAATTATCCAGCCTATGAATTACCCTTAAGCTATGCCCACACTGGCCATATCCATAGCTACGGTAGCATTATGACATACGCCTGTCTATGTACCGAACAGATAATGGTGAAGGGAATGAACGTAAGTACCTACATGCTTTGATTACATCAACATATCTTTTTTATATATTAGGACATTTTCAAAGTTTCATATTTCAAAGTAGACACCACGAGATATTATATTATTGTAATCAGACTGCTGAGTAAATGTATACATATTGCAGCCTGTCGCAGATCGTCATCCCACCGGGCCGGAGCGCGCCCTACACTACGTCTGCCGATCCGCGGTCTCCACTCCAAAACTCGCCTACTCGATTATTCAGCCACTTCAGCGAGCTAATCCTTTGAGCCATGTCGATGACTTTGGTTCTCTGTCGGATAGTATCATTTCTGATGCTATACTTCAGAGAGACTCCGAGCATAGCTTGTTCCTACATAAAATATTTGTTCGCAACACAGAAATAACTTTATTGGACGGTATTTGAAACCATGATCCTCTACTCAGCAGTCAGGTTAACCTCTGCAACAATGGGCCAGTCGTACGATCATCACAATCCGTACACATCCGAGTGACCGCTTAACAACATTTCCACCCGACGAAATTGCCAATGCATTGCTAAGTAACAAAATACGTTAAACCCAGAATGTTATTTAAGTCCTAAACTTGATTTTGTTTGGCGAGCCGCGCAGACCAGTGCTGTCGTACTGTGTAAAATTTTCAAAGTGATGAATACGGAGCATCTCTTAAATTTCCAAAATTAATTCAACGAATATCCATAGTTGTTATTAAAGTAGAAAGTCTTACTGGAGATTTAATATAATATGATATTTAAGTCAATGTTTGTGAAACTTATAATTTGATTATTTTTACGGTTTCTGTCACTTTTTGCTAGGTAATCTATGCTTTTACAGAAAAGAAATATTGCACGTTTATTTCTCTTGAAGAATATAACAGATAGAAAACTGCAACTTAGTCCGATTAGATTATGTAAGTTATAGCTATTAGAAAGAGTCTCACAATCGGTATTGTTTTAGAAGCCAAGCAATAGCAATAGAATAAGATCCACTTTCTTATTAACTTGCATCTCCCACATGATATGATACATACGAGGTACCGTTAGACTCACAACAGCGTACTGGAGGATACAGGGTACTAAACAGCATACCATCATCGTAATCATCAGCCATTGGATGTCCACTGCTGGACATAGGCCTCGCTAGTCGGCATCACTCCTTACGGTCCTGGGCCATCCGAATCCAGCAGTTTGCCGCTGTCTTCTTCAATTTCTTATACGATATAATTAGCCTTTTATATGATACGGTATTGCCAGACGGCAATACTCATCCGGTATATTCGTATATATAGTTTACTACAGTCGCTGATATAACCCGTAACATTGTTTAAAGTATGTTGCATTGTATTGGTATTTGCTCTGGTGTTTTATGCGTCATTTCGCGATAAGCAGCGAGCCGACACTGTCATTTCAATGGGACTTATGGTTCCGAAGAGAAATCGTTATCGCTACGTTGTGGCTATTGGATACTTCTGCGAAATACTTTGAATATGTTTAACTTTCGAGTATAGTGAGCTCCCCTTACATTTTCAAAACAGTTGATCTGATTAGTAAATACATTTTTAATTCTTTTCTATTTCATAACCTGTATTTAAAATTGCCATACATTATGTTTTTAATGTAGATTGTTCATTACGGTTAAAAATCAACGTGCGTTGTCGACTTTTTTGTATTGACACACTGGTTAATAGAGTTCTTGCTAAAAGATGCATGGACAATCAGAGGTTCATGTGTTTTACATTAGACACTCATATTTATTTATATGCCAGACGACAGTTTGTTAGATAAACCCACCAACCAGGTGCACAGTCGGTGTTTATACACTCAAAATCTAGATAGTTTCTATCATTTGTAACTTTGTTTTTGATCATACTGATGATAGGTTACTGCTTCGTTGGTTTAGTGGTTGCAGGTACGACTGTTGAACAAGAGGTCCTGCGTTCGATCCCCGACTCGAGCAAAGCTTGATTAGTTTCTGTAACTTGAAACTCTGACTAGGAGATCGAAGCTTGGATTTGAGCCCGGTTAATTGTAATAGGCTCACTTCAATTCCGTGGTAGGTAAGTGGTGAAACATGGGAGGACTACTACTCCTCTGTCTAAACCTACGGAGAAATACACGTTTGATTATACTTCCTAGATATTTAAAAGTATGCATCCTTATCCGGGAAATGCTAGTTGATTTAACATATTCACAATTATAGCACATTAATTAAATTTTATCTAGGCCATCGTAACGTAGTGTATGTGGTCGTACATAAATATAAACATCTTAATAGAAATAGCGACGGTGTTACTTAGACATGGCGCCACGAATAGTCGCGACGAGAGCAAGGAAAACGAGAAACTTTTATGATTTAAATGAAAGTGGAAATACTTATATTTGTTTAAATTTACGTGCCCAATGGCGCCGTCGGTTCACAGAAATTGCGCGTATTAATTTAAAGTAACGGGAATGTTCTAGAACATTCAGTGATACATACATATGTCTATTATGTTTAATATTCCAAATTTCTTTTACGATTTTATTTGTAAAATAATCAACATAATATGACTTTTGTTTAGAAATTATGTGTTATTAGCAAACATCTAATTGACACGCGTTTTATTCGAAATGATAAATACTATCAGACCACTTTAGAATGTATATGTATGATTAATTAGTGATCAAACAGTGAAATGAATAAAATACGCAAAATCCTTAAAGCTGGAACGCGCAATAAAATATCACAACCATCATTTTGTATTCAGTAATTCAGATATGACTCAATATATACCTGTATTATGTTTGGTATCGTGTCATAATGAATAATCATTATGGATAATCATAATGAATAACCATGAATAACCCGCTAGTGCACACCGTACGTTAGCAAGCATGCGTTCGTTTATTGTTTTTTAAATAAAATAACATTTACATTTACCCGCCCTTTGTTTCAACCTGTCGTATTTATTTAAGTCCCGTGCTACTCCGCAAGAGCAACGTTCTATACGATGATCATAATACGTTTAAACAACTTGTAATCTGTAACATTACGAATATATTTCGCTGATGGGTTAGGCAGAGGAGTGTAGTATTCCCACTTTTCATCCGTTATGTTGTACGTCCCACGGAACGGGGCGCGACAAGTGGTCAGCAGAAACTGAATTATAAAATGTAGAACTTGCACTATGACTACAATGGCGGTGATGAGAATAGAATCGAATCTAATTTAAATTCAAAATCTAATAAAAATAATATTTACTTTAATAAAATAAGTTCTTAGACAACAATTAAATAAATTACTGTTTTTAAAATAACAGAAATAGAACAACAATCTTATTGGGCAGTTGTAAGCGTCTTCATTTTTACATAACGTGCGCCTCTAGCGGCTAAGATTTTAGGTAACTAGTTTCACATTTAGTTACAAGAAAAAAAGTTTGTTCCATTAGGAAACTAGTGCCCACGCGGTCCTCTTTTTCTGTACAAACTTCCTCTGAAACTACATAACATACGACTGTTGTTGTTGCTTGCAAAAGTATCCAATGCTAGAAACTATAACCTGCTGTTGTAGGGAAACTTTTAGAAATTATTGTCGCTTTTTACGAATATGGAAATGATTCTATTTCTTATTGGATACCTATAATTAATATAATTTTCCTTTTAGTTTAACCACCGTACATTAAACTCATATGGACACGTATTAATGATATATTATATAATTATGTTTGACTGTTATCTTAAATATTAATTAACATAAATTTACATGTGCACAAAGAAAAAAATTTGCAATCCATTCCGTGCTTTTAATATTTCAAGTATACTTTCTGTGCTTTCCTTTTATCAAAGGAATATCCGTAGTAATTTTAAAATATTCTTAATGGAATGCGCTTGGGTGAATCGCTGAATTATTTCCATATTTCTCATCGACTCCAACTGTAGGTATTACTAACAGGTATTGGTAAAAGGTATTGCTAAGAGGTATTATTTGTTAATCCACTTATAATATGCATGGCTTTATTTAAATTAATAATGAATTAAGAGAATGAACAAAGACAGACCACTCTAGGTATTGCGAGAATATATTTGTATTTTACTCGGCTCTATGTTTTCGGATCACATTCTCCGTATTAAATAAAATGGCTGCACGAATGTAATATTTTCTCGTATTTAAATGTAAAACATTATAAAACATCCGCCCTTTAAATAAGACCACACTAGTTTATGTCTACGTAACACATAAAACTAATTATTAGAGAGTAAAATGCGTGTATGGGTTGTTCTTGAGTTTTAAATACATTCATATTTTCTTTTCACGTTTTTCCACGCATTAATAAAACGCTTTTACCTAAGATTAAAACGACAGTCATAGATTTATGGAGCAGGTTAGTAGGTAATGATTATTATTTAACGGAAAACTCCATCTTACCTATTGCGTTGTTAAAACATTGTTGGTTTAGGATTTGTTAGGTAAATTGGACAGATACAACAGTTATTAATTAAAAAAAATCACAATTTGTTTTTAATACACAGGCGTGATGTTACGTTTGTTTTTAATATAAGAACAAACGTTTTTTGCTAATTATATTTTAATTATTATAGTTTTTAGTAACTAAAGTAGATTCACAAATAGTTGTTGCCAATTAATTCCGGGCGCGTATGCCCGTTGTTATTAGAAATAATGTATTGTAACCGTTTCTTTCTTTTATATATTTTATTACCACCATTTGTCGACAAAAATAGTATATATTATTTGATAGTGTACGGTGATACGCTTTACAGCAGCCCTCACTTTCTATGAAATTCGGTTAGTGGAGCGGTCGAATGATTTGATGTTCGTACGCACTGTTTATTAATGTTTGTCACCAGCTAATCAATCCCTATTATAAATTATTCGCATAAATTGCGGCAACATATGCGGTACGTATGAATATTTACCAAGCAAATGTGTGTACATCGTGAGACAATGAAATAGTCACATGAAATACATAGTTACATACATATAGTAGACTGAGAATTAGTGACAGCAATGACATGTGACAACAGAATATCTCGTTAATTTGAATAAAAAACGAGTCTTGTCTTTCACGCGTACACGTGTATCCATGTAATAATTATTCCAAGCTAATTATCAGTTTACATTTGTGTAAGTATGATTGACAACAGTTTATCTTTTGTCTTTTAAAAAAATGTATTCATTTTATTTCTATAAATGGTTTAGGCGCAAATCTATTAGATGCAAAATCTATTAGGTGTTTAAACATTTAGTTCAATGATATACATTGGTGAGATTCAAAGTTCATCAAACAGTTGGGCACGAGTATGATAGCACCCGAGAACGTTGCGAGTTAGTGCACAAACTGTCACTGTTTTGTTCACTATACGAGAAGCGAAGCTCGCCAACTTTGATGGAATAGTTCTTGTTCCATATACGAGTATCTCACATACCGGCACCTGCAATAAGGAACAATATTTAAACTATTTTATACTTGAAATACAGTTATGCAGTTACTGAAATGTAGTTATGCTTCGAAATATTTATCATGTTGCAGTAAATATTCGTTAGTATTAAAGTGATAAATATGTACTGTATTCGTTGGTATTAAAGTGACAAATATGTACTGTATTCGTTAGCATTAAAGTGATAAATATGTACTGTATTCGTTAGTATTAAAGTGATAAATATGTACTGTATTCGTTAGTATTAAAGTGACAAATATGTACTGTATTTGTTAGCATTAAAGTGATAAATATGTACTGTATTCGTTAGTATTAAAGTGATAAATATGTATGCAACAAGCGAGTTAGTTAATTCTATTATCAGTAATTAGTCCATCGTATTTTATTTTTAATTTTGACAAACTTTTCAGCGGAAGGTCTATGCCTCCTACTTTAAATTCGAAGTATTGATAAGTTATTTTGGATAAATCAATCAAATAGTGTACACATCTTAAACTTTTCACAATAGAGACACGTTTGGCGCTATATTTCTTGTACGTACACATCCGACACAGAATCACTTAAGGAGAATTTGGAGACACACTTGTGGCTGGCTCGACAATTCTGAAGTATTTCAAGAGTATTAGTGGTGCCGAATTCCTAACAACCTATTACATAGACAGCTAACGTCTACGTTTCACCCTAGTGACTTCTTTAGCGTAATACTTTACATATAAATAGCTTTCCCTCGATAACACGAAGGGTAACATGGTACGGACATTTGCATAGAAATGCATACGATCTTCTGCATATAAATGAAGCACAGTAAAATACGCAACGCGGTTATAAGAGCTTAGCGCTGTCGCCACGGTCAAGGTCTCCTAGTATAAAAATATCAAGCTTCGCTGCGTCGAGACCTTTTACCTTTCCGCGAGAAATAATATATAAAGACTATGGAAATCTACGAGTAGCTAGTACCTCGATAGAACGCATTGAAATCGCTCTTAACTGATTACACTCGGTAGTTAGATTCAATGAATAACCGCTCCCGGAAATATATTGATCTATATAGAAGGAAGGAAAGAAGGAATGCAAAAAGCCAAAGTGTTTGTGTTATATACACATTCAATGTCAATTGATTAACAGATTTTAATCATATGATAACATAGATTTAAGTTTCATTATTCGAATAAGAGATTGAAAATATTCAAAATAAAATTTAAAGAATTAAAATACTGCTTGCCTTCCGCCGCACACGGCGATTGGCCGTGTCATTGGTACTATGGACACGTACCAAATTTAACATTTAGATGTCCGCCCGACCGGAAATCGTACTCACGACCCTCTGTGCACCAGACACACACAGTTACCCTTGTCAAACACACTAATGTAATTTACTAAGCTAATTTAGTATCTATATATAATATATTTTTAATGTGCCACGAGCTGAGCATTGCTAATATATACAGTTTCTATGCTATAATAAATCCTATTCAAGCGCACTCTTCGTGTCAACAGCAGTAGGTTCTTGTTGTTACAAAACTGCTTGTATATTTTCAAAGTCGCATCATATTATAAATCAACGTTTCACAGCATTGTTCGCAAGCGCCTAGTAATGTATTTTGCACCCGGGAGCAATCGGTAATTGCCTACAAACGACTGTTTCTATTTACCCAAAGAGCAGGTATTGGCAGGTAGATTGGCGAGCAGCGGTACTAAAACGACAGAACAATTTTCCGTCTATTGCACGTTAAACATTGGAATAGGAAAGAGAACACTTTTAATAAGAAACTCATAATTTGTAACTTTATTATTATTTTGTGTTTGTTTGCGACTATTAATAAAGCACTTGTGGTCCCGATTTTTTAGGGGATTAGAATTTGCAAACGATCAGCAATGTTAGGTAAAGCTGTATATGGATAACTGTTAGATAGACAGTCGCTCCTGAAATATTTCTATGGGAATTACGGTGTGTGACTACCGTGGTCCGGAGGGATAAGCTGTCGAACCCGAATATCATTATTGACAATCTTCGAATTTAGTTAGAGATTTTCAAGCCGGTCAATAAGCATATGGCATAGTTCACGCTGATGCAGAGACATGTAGTTTTTATTGCTGTCCAAAATGCAAATATCACACTTCAAATTATTTTGCAGTTTGTAATCTATCAAATAGACTTTCCTGTTTTGTTTCAGCTATATACATATGTGTGATCGTACGTTGTCTGTGCGTTGTTGCCAAGTGTATTGTCAACGGACACGCTCAAACAGTGCTTGAACAGTAGCGCCCGTTTCGGTGCCAACAAACATTATGCTTAAAATTTATTTTGTTACAATGAATTGGGGCGTATAAAAAAGTCGTGATACGAAGTATTCTTATATATGTATAAGTTCTATGTAGATTATATACATAAAAATAATTAAACTAAACTAATTTGTTCATGTTCACTAAAATCCATGGCGCCACCTCTTTACAAAAGTGCGTTTTAAATTTAAATGTCACTTGCTAACGGTGAAGGAAAACATCGTGAGGAAACCTGC
>DWJK01003274.1:0-13351 GCA_018248815.1 Croniades pieria auraria
ATTCTACGCAAGAGAACCCAAAACAATGTTTTTTCATTTTGTCTCTTTGTCTGTATGTCTGTATGTTTGGACACGCTAATCTCCGAAACGGCTCATCCGATTTGAATGCAGTTTTCAGAATTATGTTGTGACGGGCTTCACTTAACATTTAGTGGTTTTTTTTTGTTCGTTTTAATCGGTTAACAAATAAAATAAAATAAATTAAGTTATGTCAATTTATTTTTTCAAAACTTACGAAATAGCAGTAGAAAATACAATAAAAACTGTCACGATTGCATAATAAATGCTGCATTGCATTTATTTTATGCTGGTAAACAGCTATCCCGTCTAAGATTTCTTTAATGTATTATAGTCATGATGTGAATATCAAACCGGTAGCAAATAAAGATTTACTTGCTAGACTGAAAACCGTAAGGGTGTCGGTTTTCTAGCGGTATTTCCTTTCATCCTTCTGTTGCATATTCATTGATATTGATTGACTGCATATAGTTGTATTGACATTGGTGAGGGTGTATCGGTGCAGGGGTGGAAATTTATAATTTATTGAGTCAATAATTTGGTATCGATTAATAGAAGCGGGTAGTACTCGTGTATTAGCGAATCATATGTACCCTTTTTAACATTTCATTACTTCAGTATATTATGTATAAATGGGTAAAAAACTGACTCATATTTAAAACATGAAGTCACGCCTGTATTTCACCCACGAGGTTGGCAGAGGATTTTAGTACATCCTCTTTTCAGCAGTTATGTTACATGTCTCATGGAATAGGGAATGAGCCTATTGGCATGCAACGGACACAAATCCAGACTCAGTGCTACTACTGGAATTTTTTGTCTCTCCTTCTTTTAGCATTAATATTGTCGTAATGATATTACTTACTAGTGGTGATGTAGGCATTTAAATATTATAAGCGTTAAACATTTCTAGTAAGTTCGATCGCATTTATTCACACGTTAAGACATACGAGTGTATATGTACGGATTCTCCTTCTTAATGGTCTACGTGGTTAGAGAAACTAATTAAATAATTAAAAATATAAATAAATAAGTAAAAAATGTTAAAAAATAAAAAATATAAAAAAAATAATAGAACATTTTAAATTTCGAATTTGATCGAAAATCAGACTGAAACTTCGTTGTGATAACGAGACGACTAATAAACTATACAATTAAATACGAATGTATACATTATAACTATGTATTTTTTGCACTCAAACACAGAACAAGTAAAATTTTTTCTCCATATAACAAATGACAGTTCTCTCACCTTAGGTTATTTAGTCTGTGGCCTCCCGCGACGCCAAAGATATGCGTTGGCTATGAAATTGACAGTCATGAGTGTTTTTTATTTGAATGTTTAATTTTAGATCACTTAATAAAGTACACACTCCGTGTACAGGTGTCCATTTTGAACAACGCTTCTCGCGAAATATAAATGTATTAAAAAAAACCGTATTTTACACATTGTTATATATTACTTTTTCAATTAATTCGTTTTTTGACTTCATGTGGGTCACATTGAAAAGTGAAAGGAAATTTTTGGTTAGAATAATTTTACTCGAAGATTTGTGTTAAAAATATCCTAAATTAATTTGTTTTTGAGATATTGCCAATGCTCTACCGCCTTTCTTGTATCGTACTACACGCTAAAGTACTAAGTTCCATGCTCACCGATTGCACTCCTGACAGTTCTCAAGGGTGCGTTTCAAGCACAGTTGCCTACAGTGCTCGTGTAAACTGTACAATGAGTTTCGTTTGCAGGTCTGTTGGGATACGCTGTGACATGGGGTTGTTCAAACGTAGCGTTAATAATTCTCTTCAAGGCAGGGAACACATTGGTTATACCTCTGATGTTGCAAATGTCTATAGGCGACGGTGAGCATTTACATTTAAGTGGGCCATCTGCCTGTTCTCCCTATCTCGTAATATTTAAAAAAGTATTACGAGTTTAAATATGTAGCGATTATTAATAAGTTAAGAGGTATATACATACTATACTATACTATACTAAAATGAAACCATAAATTCGCTTAACAGCGTACCTAATTGGACATACTTAACATCACGCCTGTAATCCCCGAAGGGGTAGGCAGAGGAGTGTGGAACACTCTAACGTTCCACCAGTTACGTTTAAGTCCCGTGGAATAGGTGGTGAGTCTATTGCCATACACCGGGCACTAACTATTCCAGACTCCGAGTCACTACTAGAAATTCTAAATTAGAAAAATCTGATAGTACCCGACCCGGGATTTGAACCCAGGATCTCCCAATCGGCAGTCGCGCTTGCAACCACTCGACCAACGAGGGAGTCAAAGGCTAATTGGACATGTTACATGAATTCATTTATCATTTTTTGCTTTATAAAAAAGTACCGTCGATTTTTTCTGTCGGTTGTATTCTCTCGGTCTACTGCTCCCTATACCGCCACCATGTATATAAGGAACCCAGTGTCGATAAAACTTTACTATGAGTTTAATTATACATATATTCTTTACGCAAAAAACATTCATTTGAACACTAATTAGTTCGTTCGTTTGTTCGTTCGTACATTTATTCATTCGGTCATCCGTTCCTTCTTTTGATTCACCAAATGTACACCAAGCAGGGTCGTTTAGCTATATTTCCATTAATATGCATATATTGCGATGCTGAAAACGCTATGAATCAGACATTGAATCGTTCATTCTCACTCAATTAGGTTTCAAATCTAACTATTCATTGCCAATTGACACTACTTGCAACTTTGCCGCTGCAGCCGTATGCATATATGCGGCTATGGTGCAACGTACTGTTATAAGATGCGAGAATTTAAAAGAAAAAGAAAGGTAACATTAATTAACTTACCTGTATTTAGTACTATATATACAAGTAAAGGCTAAGGTTACTTGGGCGAAAAGAACGAGTAAAATCTCGAGAAAAGTCATATGCGGCTATCTTAGTTAAAAAGTATGCAAAGCCTATCATATGGTAGCCAGACGGTAGTTACAACGGCAAACATTTGAATACACACATTTTACAACCGAACAAGAAAGGAAATACTCGTTGCATAACAAATATTGCCGTGGTATTGTACCACACTCCTTTGGCTTACCCCTTTGGAGAAATGCGGGCGTGATGTTGTTATCAAAAATATCTGTCCAAGGTAGGAAACGAACTCACAACCCCTATTCAGGATCACCCATCATTGAAAAAACAATCCAGTTATTAAAACATCAGCTCTATTACTAGTAATCTACACTAGAGCGTGCTTTTCATCATACGACTCTACATAGAATATGCGTAGAGATTATGGGACATCACTAAAGAAAGTGGGTAGCCTCTCAAGCACGTATCAATGCTTGCACAGATATTTGTCGTCTTAAAGGTTATCGTGGACTGGCGGAAGTGGCACACGGACTGATAGAACCTGCTCAGCGACGTGCTTAGAGAGATAATTTCTAGGTTAATCCTACAGAATGTGTTGGTAAAACACGGAAGTTGATTTAACACGAACATTTCCTAACTACCCTCAGTTTTATTAATAAGTGACATAAGTATAACATCATACCTGTGTTTCCCGGTAGTAGTAGACAGAGGAGGGTAGTGTTTTAAATTTTTACCATTAAAAAATAATATTAGAACAGTCTATTACCTATTTTTCTTTCTAAAGGTCTCACTGGTATTCGTTATTTGTGCGCCTACATATATACATACCTTAAACCTCTCATGTTTTTGGGGAGACCTGCGTTTGACAGTAGATCGATAATAGTGGCGGTGAGGGCGACGGTGATCATGATAGAGATGTTAATGATGATACCAGTAGTATGATACGTTATATTCGTATATATGTAGAATTCATTTAATGCTTCGTTTATTTCCTTTTTCAGGTAAAGGATGAGTCAAAAGCTGACGCGTAAAAGCCATTTGGGGGACGACAAAGATAAGGTAAGTAATAATACGCATTAGTCTATTTTGAATATATATATTTATTCCTAGCTGCTTAGCAGTATTCGAAATTCGACAGTATTTGAAAAATTGAACGTCTCACCAACGACCTGCAGCAATGAAATACTATACCGTGAGACGCAAAAATCAGTACAGCAGTGGGAGCGGTCTGCTTACATGGTCACGTCCAAAATGTTCGCGGCTTTTACTATCAGGAATGTCTACATAGACCATTTGCCAGCATGCAAGTGTCCGCGTACAAGTGGCCTCAAAGAAAGAAATAAATAGTGTTCAGGGGACGAAATCGATCCGAAATTCAATATCAACATCATTGCTTCATATACCTATAACAATCATTACTTGAATATCTAACCTAATTAAATCTATTTAAATATTTGGCACTCGAAACTCCCCTGTCTACCCCCGTAAGGAACCAAGTGTTAAACCATGATAATAATTACCATAGTAATAGTTTCATAAAATATCAAAAATACGGGATATATCGTTACAGGGACAGCCAGATACTCCAGTGAAAGAAATGAAGAAGAAAATGGCAGCCAACGCTGAGAAGGAGAAGCAGGCTGCGGCGGACAAACACTCGGAGAAGGAAAAGGACAAAGATAAGCACCCAGAGAAACAGCCCGAGAAGGCCGAGAAGACTGCGGAGAAGACCTCGGAGAAGAAGGATAAGGGTGAGAAGAGCTCGGACAAGAAAGAAAGACACGTGGAAAAGGAAAAGGAGAAGGAGAAAGCAGAGAAGAGTACAGAAAAAAAGAATGAGACACCAGTCGAGACGCCTAAAGAAGATAAAAGTACTAAGCCCGTGAGTGATTATGCATATATAATTTTATAATAATAACCCATTTATTTTCGAGCTAATGTCCAGGTGCGTTTCCATGGTAACTTAAATCATTTTATATTTCATTCAATCAAAGCTTATCAAGCATCTACGATCCAACCCAAGATTTTAGATGCCATTTCATTAAAAGTGTACCCATTACACACATTACAGGCCGAGAAATCAGATGACAAGGACAAAAAGAGAACGCCGGACACGCCAAAGGCGAAACAGAACGGCGCGCACGCAAACGGGCTGCCGGCGGCCGACGCGCACAACGGCGCCGAGCACAGCGACGCCACGGTGAGTTCGGACGACGAGATGGTCATCGACCACGAGCGGGACGACATGTTCCCTGAGCTGGCGTACGAGGACTCCGACGGCGAGTTCGAGCCGCCCACACCCGAGGGGCTGCCCAGCAGGAGCTATACCAGGCGCTCGCAGGTACGTTGACCGCGAGTCGTACCTTGAACATATTTGTTGTTGTGTTGTTAGTTTTGTTGTACGGTGTGCGGGTTAATCCAGGGTTTTAGTTTTTGTTTTGTTTGGTCTTTTGTTTTATTTTAACATTGAAGGTGGGAGGGTGTGGTATGGTGGTTGTGTGTCAGTTATCGTTGGGTTTGTCTCAATGCTGACTTGTTTATAAGAAATTGGTGGTACCATATTGTCTTTGATTGAGAGATGTGATCCTGGCAAGTGACGGTGAGATGCTGTGATCTAGAAAATAATGAATTGAAAGGAGTGTACATATATTGTGTAGTTGTAAATGGAATGCCTTATTACATATCTAATAATTGATGATAATTGAATGACTTTAGTTTGTACATAGCAAATTAAAACCGCAACATAGCCTTTAAGTTGTCAAGGTGTATGGAGAGGAGTGTCAATGGAGTTGTTTCAAGAATAATCCCGGCTAACAGCTGGATACTAATGTTCTAAGGTTTCTGTGTTTGTGACCCTTGGAATGTTCACATTGCATGCTGGTTCCTTTAAATAAACATATATAACTTTGCAATAGGATTTGATAATAATAATGTGGCTGTGGAGAACCCATAGAACTGAGGGTCATGAATTGTGGTGATGTTCGAGTGAAGTCTGTGTCCAGCATTGGACATCAGTGGATTGAAATAAAGATGATCATGAATATATTTAAATACACAGTAAAATTTAATTTATGTCAGGTTATTTTTTTATTTGATTTCCTTATTTTGATGTTTCAGTTGTTAAAAATGTTTAGTTCCGGACTATAGACATTCGTACATTTATGTATATACATATATACTTAGAATGGATGAGTGTTTGTTTGTTTATTTGTCATTGCGCTGTTCTATATATATGCACTGTTCATCATTCATCGGATATAAAGTAGAAAATGTCTTGTGCAATTACGTCAAATATTTATTAAGGGACAATTATCATAATATTATAATGAAATGGAATTAGAGACTCAACATATATTTAGTATCAGTAGCTTTATAACTAAACGTAAAACTAAATGTTATAAGCCCTGATCTAGTATTAAATATTTTGTCTGTGTCTATATATATATATGTCAAAATCGTGTACTGTTTTAACTTACACAAGTTTTCCGCGATACTATATTTAATTTGGGTCATATCCGAGGTTTTAATAAGGTCCTGCCGATTACAGCGACATCATGGCGAAGACTAAGTCACAGCTTTAAACAGATACATTACGACCATTGTTTTAGGAGCTGGGGTATGGATCGTTGCATCGTTACGTTGACTTTTCTACTTTGTATTGCAGTGTATGTCCGTCCCCACATACATCATTTCTACATCATACACATGTACATCTGTCCGATCATACATTTGTTTGAAATAAAAATTGGGATTTTTTTGTTTGGAAATTGCATCGATCTAGAATTTATTTTCACATTTTATTTATTAGTATGCATAATTGGCGTTGCAAAAAATTGCTTTGGTTTAAGCTAATTGAAAAACTATTACCCAATAATCAATTGGTAAGTAAAACACATTTTTTTTATAAAAAAAAGTTTTGAGTTTGAAAAAAATACTTGACAAATTCCTCATGTTTTCTCCATATAAAGGATTGCTTACATCATGCCATTTTTAATGTTCATTCAAAACGTGTCTTTTCGTTCATTGTTCCTTTTTCATTTGAACGTGTAGAGCGATGACTGGACGAGAATGCTTATAGAGTGTTACAATGATACAATATAAAACATTTGTTTGGGAGATTTGTGTCGCTATCTGAATTATTTGTTAATATAATATATAACAAAATAACTTCGTGACATTCGAGTTCGACTCCCCGAATAATTTAAATGTCGGATTTCAAACATCACATTTTAAATATTTCAAATGATTTCAACATCTGGTTTTGCATTTCTCTATACTTACATTTGTGGACGTGTCCGTGATTCTCAGCTGCATTTTGAAATGTGACGGATCGAATCACTAATAAAACTCATACTGGACCGTTCTAGTAACACGCAAAGAAACGCCACATAAGGACGTTAAATCTTACATTGAGTGTGAGTAGAAATGTACGAATGTATCCGGGCAATATTCTCGTGCCCGCGTGTATATCGAGTAACGTATCCGGTGCGTGTCCGCAAGGCGAAGGCGACGCGCACGCCCGAGACGCCGCGCCCCGCGTCCGAGCGCCGCGCCGACGGACCCCCCGCCCCCGCCGCCCCCGCCGCCGCCGCGCCCGACGACGTGAGTGCGCGCGGCTCCTTGCTATACATACTTATACGAACGTTCCATCATTTGTTACTTCCTGTCTTATAGGTGTCGGTCACTTGTATGATCTAGGTAGTTGAGACTGAATTGAATTGTGCTCATCGATGTTTCCAATGATTTTTGAAATGACCCTGCGTTGATTGATAGTTATATAAAATTACGCCGCATGTCTAATCGAGCCTTGCCAAAGCCGTGCTACTCTGCTCGAAGTGGCACATGCGTGTCGGCCAGACGAGTGATTAGTGACGTCACGTCCTACTGTCTGGTTGCAAATATATGATTAGTGTTGGCATTTGTATTTAATGTAATTGCAAGATCTGATCGTTGAATATACAGAATACAAGACAGGTAAAACTAAACAATAAAAGTTATTGCAAATGGATTATCACTAGGTTTCACCAAAATTTGTACAAATTTACAGGCCAAGGAAGCGAAAGTACTGAAGCTGAAAGAAGACACACCGACCACCGATAGAAAACTGCGTTCGTCCGATTCACCGAAACCGGAATCCAAAAAACCAGAGAAGGCGCCAGAGAAGACACAGGAAAAAAAGTCGACTGAGAAAGAAGCGCCAAAAGTAGAAAGTACCAAAGCTGCAGAGAAATCTTCACCCAAGAAGGGGGATCTAGAAGTTCCTGAACACAAGGACGATGATAGAAATGACAAATCATTTGTCGATGTTGTTATTGATTTAGATGGTGATGGTGAGTTATTTTGTTATTATTGTCTATATACATTTTGTCGTCTTTGATAAAACTGTTGATTAATAATAATAAACGTCAAATAAAATAAGTCAACTTTGACAGAATGCTTGTGTCTCTTATAAAATAAATAAATGCAAAAAAAAGCCAATATAATTAGATATGTTTTATAAACGTAACGTAACATCATGCCTGTAATCCCCAAAGAGGTAGGCAGAGGAGTGTACTACACTTCCACTTCATTATTCGTTTAATAAGTCTTTTTAAATAAAAAGCTTGAATATATTTATATTTAAATATTATTATTTTTTAAGTTATAGAGGTTCTAGTCTATTATAAGGTTCTTCAAAGTTTTAAGGTTATATTTTCAAAGATTGGAAGTATATTGCCGACATTTCATGTCGAAGCGTATATAGATGACGACGAGACCACGTAGCATATTATCACTTTCGGTCGGTTTTATTTTATAAGGTGACAATACTCGAAATCTATCACCCCCCGTCCACTCGCTCTCACGAGCCGATGACACTAATGTCACTAGGTACACTCGAAAAAAGCGGGGGATCTAGGGTCGGCCGTCGCCGGCGGGGCCTAGATTTACTCGCGACGGGAACGTGTACGGGGCCGCAGCGGGGACGGGCCGGGTGGTGTGGTAGCGTGTGACGTGTGCGTGTTGCGCAGAGGCGGCGCGCAGCAAGCGCGACACCAACTACAGCCGCTCGCGCGTGCGCGTGTCGCCCTACCGCCGCGCGCCCGCCGCCGCGCCCGCCGCCGCGCCCGGCGCCGCGCCCCCCTCCGGTAACCGCGTCGCTCACGGCAGGCCGAGCTCTCGCACCCACGCGTGACACGATCGGTTTTCAGGGTTAGTGGCCGCTGCTGCCCGACATTCGTGCGTTTACGGTGCCTCGCTGGGCTATGTAGGTATGTGCTTTTTGTTGTGTCCTCGGGTATCGGTCGTTTTGTTAAGGGGCCTCAAAAACTTCCAACGAGCGAGTTAGCCGTTAAACCGTATCTTTACTTAATCGATACTGGAGCGGCCGGTATTCTTTGAGCCTTAGAATTTATTTCTTAAGCTGACCGTCCATGCACCGTCTCCATTCGGCGATAATGATTAATGACTATGGTCGGTCGCCTGCCACGAGATCGAAAGACTCGAGCCGCGTGCAAGTAAGTTACTTTTGGGACAATTAATACTCCTGACCGACGGCGTTTACTTAAAAACTAAACAATTTTCTAAATGTAAGTTTTTGTGCACATGTTTATATTTAATTCTCATAATATTAGGTAACAACTCGACTATGGAAATGGACATAACGGAATCGTCGTCGCTGCTGGCCGAGGAGGCCCCGCCCCCGGACAGCCCCTACCTGAACGGGCTGCGCTCCATCCGCGGTCGCCGCTCCTACAAGCCGCTCAAGGAGATGACCCTCAGGAACATCGGCATCGACAGAAGCGTGCGCTCCACCATCGGCGTCACCGGTAACGGCGACGAGATCGTCTCCACTGTAAAGTTTCTCGCCGACTACAGAAGTAGCCCAGTGAACGTGTCGGATTCCAGCCCGGAGCTCCCTACCCACGTTCGGCTCCAGCGGGGGGCTCATTCGATACAATGAATATTTCAGTTCGAAGATCAGGCTTACGAAATACAGACGCGACGGCGAACTAAAACGACGTAGTGCTAGATATTAACATACGCGTGGCGCGCGCAGGGGCGGAGGCGCCGGCGCGGCCCACCGCGCCCGTCGTGGGCCGCAAGCGCAAGCCCGACGGCGACGCGGCCGACGGCGGCAAGCGCGCGCGCCTGCTGCAGCGCCTCGCGCGCCCCTTCCGCGCCGCGCCCGCCGCCACCGCCGCGCCCCCCGCGCCCCGCGCGCCCCGCGCGCCCGCGCAGGTGAGGCCGGCGCGGCTGCAGGCGCCGGTACGAGCGCGCACAGGCTCGCCGCGCGCCGGCCGGCCTGGGGCTGTCCGCGCTGGGAGCCCCGACCGTGACGCCGTCGATAAAAATGTAGTCGGAATCGTAGCAGGTTGTCTCGATTCGAGGACTCGGCCGGCGAGTGGTGCACTGTTTTATTCCTGAATTGTGTGTCCGACGAGCGTCGTAGCTCGATTCCAGTGAAGGAGCTGTGCCGGTATCGCCCGAACGAATCGACGACGACGAACTTTGCCGTTCGTGACAGTAATGTAACCTCTACTTAAACCTACATCTTTTTTTATAATCGATCCCTGCAAAAGTATAACAGAGTCACCTCTTCTTCCAATAAATTAATTATATCCGAATAACTTGGCGAACACGAGCGAACGAAGTTGCCGCTAACAATTAATATCATAAGGACACAACTTTACTAAATTATTAAATTTAATTCAAACAAAAAATAAACTACTCACTAAGGAAAACACATTATTATAACTTGGTTAACATGTGTTACTATTATTATCTTTCATCCACAGATTGTAGGCATCAATACCGATCTACCGTTGACTGCACCTGTGGCGTCCCCGGACTCGTTCGACCCCGAGACCCTCAAGGTCACGTCCACCCCCCTCGCGCCTGCTCCAGCAATAATCAACCTCGGTCCAGAGCAGGACCGAGAGAGCAAGAGATGTATCGTCATGTGAGTATACAGAGATATCCGGGGATTACTTGATATCCGGTCCAGTTCAAATACTAACTACCTGGATGTGCTGATGTGTGAATTGTTTTAAGTTAGTCTAGAATTTTCGATAAGACGATAGATATAATGAAGATATGTCATTGTTCATGTTCTATATGTAAATAACAGACAGTTTGCCCCGTTTTTCATATTAATTTGGCACTAGTAATTATTCAAGAAATGTAGTTCATAAAAGCTTCTTGGAAAAATTATAGAGGTCGCAACAAATCGGTAATTATCGCTCTGGTTGAAACAACCCTTAGAACTTCACTATTATTTTTAGTGTTAATAGTAATTAGTTATGTCTAGATCGGATGTGCTGTATCTAAATCGATTAGTGTCTGTTAGTGTCTCGATAATAAGAACATTTAAACGATTCTCATTTAACCAATAACCAGAACCGCATTATGTACCCGCCGAAGCATGGAAACAACCATAAACAAAATCCATTAGTGATCAGTCATCAGGAGACTGACCGTGCTCAGTGTTGTTACACTTTTTAAGATAGTTTTGTAATATACAGAGTTAAGGACGGGGCTTCACCGTTTTGGCTTGCTGATGGTTTTGTTTAATTAGTTAAATATAGCACAGAAACAGCACTATTTAAAATGTAGTTTTTCATTCAGCTGTTGAATAAATATTAATATAAATAGACGACTACTGTAAAAAAATGGGGTTTGTTTATTAGTTTTGAAATGAGATTAATAAATTATATGATATATATATTTCTGAAGCGGATTTTCAAACCTAATTGTAATAGGAAAATAATATTTACAAGTAAATTAAATATATAAAATTTGTAATTTTAAATTATGATAATTGATGTCTGTAAAAATATATACTTACGCCTACCCCTTCGGGGATTACAGGCGTGATGTTACGTTACGTGTACAAATATAAAATGATATCTAAAGCTTTCTCGCAGGTCTAAAATAGTTGGCCTTGAAATGCCCTTAGAGCGTTTGCAAATTATCCGGTAAAATGTCAGCGTCCGATCTAAATGGGGATGCGAAAAATGTTCATACGTTTTACGCAAACAAATATCGACTGGACAAACTATTATGATATATTATCGGATAACGCATATAATGCCTCATTCGGTAAGGACGGTGTAGTTTCAATTTGAAATAGATCATTAAATATATTGTTTGTTTTTTCGTTCCACCGCGGTTTATTTATGTACACAAGAATATTTTATGTAATAACAATAAAACTTATTATTTAAACTCCATTTTTTTAATTAAGTGTGTTAAGAATTGTGAAATTTACACGTAGCTGTTTAAATGTGCAAGACATTGGAATATATTTATATTTTTATGGTAGGTTTTTAAATTTAAACTTTGTAAACATTTTACACATTGTTCCATACAATGTTATTATATGTATGATCGTTGGATTGTACGGTGCATGAAAAGTTTGGTTTTAAATAATAAATTGTCACAGTATTCAGAAAGATACCATTGTCCGGCATCGTATCGGACAATACCAATTTATCGGAAGCCCAAGTTACATACATAGGCTTCCCATAAATTATGCTATACATCTGTATTTTAATGTACCTGGAATAATCAAAACGATGTCAGGAGTGTGTGTACCAGTCGACGATTTACTTCATCTTTACGCGTCCGATAATGATTTCGCATCGAATAATGTGTAAACGGTTTTATTTTCAAACATTTAATGGAAAAGTCATCAAACAAATAATGTTAAGAATCGTTAATATTTCATCGAGTCAAAGATGAACTGTTATTTCGGTACGAAAGTACATTCAAACTGACAAGGGTACTGACAATTTGTATACTTGAACTAACATGAACGTTAAAGAGATGACTTTTGAAATATTATGGTGTGTTTGTCATTTGAATGATAAGCCAATTGGTGCTGATAGCTAATACTTTTACCGTTGCATTGAACGTCCCAGCTTCAATGTTGGGACTGATGTTTCATTGTTGTATAGTATGCGACGTGCGCCATATAACTGCCGTTTGATGGTATACGAACAATAATTATCATTATGTTAAATGGTCTAACGAACCACCACTTGGCCACCTGTAAGTTTGTAATACATGTATCCAAATAAAAATATTCCAATACATTTGCACTAACTTCGTTCCCTGTCCAGCCGCTAGATGGCGTGTTTTCCACTTCAATGTGGAGGGCAGTATGGGGATAGAGAAGAGGTTTAATTATCTTCTCTTGTTGTGTAGAGCTCTTCTTTATTGTATCTGTCAAGTTGTCGCTAAATGTTGCTCATTATTCAACCAATCGATTTATAATATGTATATGTATAAATGTTATTTACCGTTTACGGTATTATTGCATTTTTTTTTAATCTTTGACGAAACTATACACACACACAAACACACGTATACATATATTTTACATATGTTTATTTATGTATGTACTAGACACAGGATTGTCTATATACTGTATGCATAGTCTGTTTTTATCCATGGGGTTGTGTTTTTCTTAATAAATCGACTTGTATCAAGATAAAAGAGTCAC
>DWJK01003275.1:0-13350 GCA_018248815.1 Croniades pieria auraria
GGTGACTAATGACGTAGGCAGAGAGCACCGAGTACCAAATATTATATCTGCATAACCTTGTTTTAATTGAAATTAAACTGAAGACTTAGGATATGAGAAAAACAAATGGCACCTGTGAGTAGTACTGTCTTATATTAAAATTGTTCACATATACACTTAAAAATGATGATATGAACACACATACATACATAGGAATATACCATAGTGCCTATAAACGTAAAAAAGAGTAATCAAACGGAAGAACCTTACGTCGTATCCCTCAAATCCTCACCAATTTGTGTCAAAGAAGTGCCTAGAACTAAAAGAGCTTAGCCGACAAAAAATGTTTTAATACTATTTCATTTTAATTTCGCACGCCTGTTATATGCCCATTCGGTTATGAGATAACAAATATAAATAACGTCATAGAGATCAGAGATTATATTAATAATAATAAACATTTACAGTTCGCTAAAGAGCTTGGCACAACTGAATGTTGCTGACTTGGGATATGGTTAAACTGTTCTTGCTAAAGGCTATACCTTTAGAAAGAGAGATAAAGAGACAGAATGAGAAAGAGAGAGAATTTCAAACTCAATTCACGCTTGAGGTGTTCACAACAAACAGCCCGACTGGATCATTCAGCGCATACTCCGATGCTCACGGCTGCCTGAACCTGTAACCTTTGCAAAGTGTATGAGATTTCATTAGTTGAAAGCCTTATATTTTTAGGCACGGGCTCATAATCTATATAAATTTCAATTCAATCTCCTAAAGTCATGTATTTGAATATTCCAGTGAATTTTAAACTCTTTGTATTACAATACGACCACGCCATATCGCTTAAGGGGTAGACAAGGGGCACCGAGTGCTAAATATTTCTATGTTCACAGACCCGACGTGCTTCTTCCACATTCATCATATCTTCAAATGAATCCTTATTATTGTTATAAATATTATACTACAGTAATTCTATTCCATAAAACTATCTTTTAATTCATACCAAAGAGACGGTAACACTAAGAAAACGCAATTTGCAACTCAAAAGTTTTTAAGGTTTTTTCTACATCACTTACGAATACAATAATAATTCATTTTAACGTGATTTATTAATATTCAGTTTTACAATTTGTTTATAATTTATATTTAATGCATTTAATCATGCTTAAACGGTAACATAAGTTCATTAATGCAATTGGGTCAAACATGGAATCCAATTCAATTAATAGGAATACCAGTTAAATGCAAAATATTTAAATTCCGTGTTGATCACGTTCCTGTTCGTAGTAACTTGGTATAATTAAAAAGAAATATTTGATATAATTATCGCCTTAAAAATTAATAATGATTATGCAATACAATAATATTTAAATTATAAGGAGCACGTTTGATCTCTATAGGGATTTTCAATACACTTTTTTATAGATAAATGAAATAATGGAATTAATGAGCGAAGGTCGCCATGTTTAACAAAATGGCTATATGTTGACAGAAACGACCAACAGCGTTGCATTTACTTCTCATTTCGAAGTTACGATGCCAAAGAATTTATGTAATGTAACGATTAAAGCTTTGTTAAAAAACGTACGGAATTTTTTTTCATTCCGGTTTTTTTTTTCTCGACTTGACGCCACAGACATCAGATGTATATAATTGATAGAACAATATTTTTGACGTATTTTTTAATTTATTTTTGTATTAGTTAGCTTTTTTATTCAGTGGTGTGCAAAACTTATTCCAAAACGGAGATTACGGGTTCAATTTCCACTTAGTTAAAATATTTGCGTGACGTATATAAGTATTTGTTCTCAGGCCGAAGATAAAATATTCAAAATAACTATCTATTTTGAAGTTTATATACATACGTAGTTTATATATAAGGTCACCATAACAGGTTTCCCTAATTTGAACTCATATTGCCATGTGTGCATCGACCCTAAATTTTTTATCGTTATTTTTTAATTTATTGCATTTCCACGCACCAGTATTTAATTTCCTACCATCTGTTTGAACAGCTTATTTATGCAAAATAGCTCACACCTCTGATATACATATAAATCGAAAACATCTCAACAATACGGTCATCAACCTACCCACGTTATACGAGTTTGGGGCTTGGGAATAACCGTTAAAATATTTACGCGTTGGCTCCATAAATGCCAAAGCTTATTCATAATCTTCGTGCACTCCAAGGTGGTACACGCAAATGATTGAATTACTCAAGTTCGCCAGTTAAAGGTTAGAGCTCCCTATTTATGCCGAGTTTCGCAAGACTTCAGCGACATACCTGCAAGCACGCTTTCAATTTGAGCTACCGGATCGATATTACGGTGATCGCGCACTGAAGTTGCCAAATATAATTTTTATTTCCTTTGACGGATTGAATGAAAAAAATTCAATGGCTCGCCATCAATGAAATGTTAGAGAACATGAAAGGCTAAATATAGCTTTTTAATAAGTGGTAAATTGGGTATCCAAGTTTTAAACCGGATGTAACATGAAGATCTATCGTATTTATAAAGATAGGATTAAATATAAATGTCAAATAATAACTGAATATTTTGAGATATATCTACAAAGGGCCATATGATTTCCAACTAGGCATAGCCTTTGCCATTGTAACCTCACGGTATAGGTATGTATACATATATGTAAATACAAACATATTTATAGACTTATGAGCTATTTTGGCAATAGGTTCGCCATCTATTTCATGGGACGTTAACGTAACTGGTGAAACGTGGGAGTGTACTACACTCCTCGGCCTGCCCCTTCGGGGATTACAGGCGTGATATTACGTATACTTATAGACAATTTGTGTCATTTCATTTTATTTATACAAAACAAATATATGTGACCCTCGCACAAGTAAATTTCCAGAGTGGAATTCGTACTACGACCACAACCGATTTAACACATATTTTGATCAATCCTAATCTCTCTTTTGTCCCACTGATATCCTCACTGCCTATTCCATGATGGAACGTGTTATATAACTGGTACAACGTAGGAGTACTTTCCTCCCCTGCCTACCCGTTCGGGGAAATACAGAGGTGAGGTTATGTTATGTTTTCCGCTCACTCCTACTTCGTGCACGAGTCATTCTCATGTTTCAAGAGAGCCGTGCCTTTGATATGATAATTTCCAACACATGCGTGATTATAATATGAATTGTTCAATTTGCAAAGCTCGTGGTGTCATAACGATATAAATTTTGAAATGTTAAGAGCAGAAAGTGTGAAGTCTGTCAACCCGCACTTGGCCAGAGTGGCAGACTATGGCCTTAACCCTTTCAATATGAGAGGAGACCCATATTCCAACATTGGAATGACAAATGGGTCTATTATTATTATTATTATATGAGCAGAGACGAAATTAATAAATAATTTACACACGTATGAAATTGTTACACCTAGATTGACAATAGGCTTACCCACAGGTTCCAAGGGACGTATACCACGACAGTTGAAGGGTGGGAATACCACACTTCTCTGTTCACCCTTCTGGGAAATACAGGCGTGATAAGTAGCCCAAAAGTTATCTACCTTCTCCCTCACTTACTTCACGATAAAAAAAGACTACGAATGCGCCATCTGGACCATTAGCTGAATCTCCGATTTTTGTCAAATATATTCCCCGATCCTGCTAACTGCGGCGAAAAACTGCGACGAAAGTCCGTGGCAATTTTCTTGCATCTCCCAGAAGGGACACCATTCTATAATGTGACTTTCATTAAATTACAATACGTATATACTTTTCTCGCTTACACTTACTTTTATGTCTATCTCTGTCGCAGCTTTCGTGTATTTTTTTAATGGAAAATATTTGCCTTGCTATGCCCAAAAAAATTAATGTAGCTGTAAACAAAGGGAGGCACTTTCATATAATGAATTATATACGATAAAATAAAACAAACGACATACCAGGATCAGGTCAGGATACCTTTTAAATAAAAACAATTATTATATCGTCACGCCAGATTCTTTACACGACAGGCAGAGAGCACCGGTTGCTAAATATCTCTAGCCTTACAGATCTGATGTAAACAATTGTGACATATTTCATCGTCATTTTATTTTTGTATTTGTGTCATAACGGTATGAAATTCTCAGACACATAAAATTTCTCAGAGGACTTTAAACGACAAACCTGCAATTCAGTGGAGAGAAATTCTGTGACATAAACGAGAATAACAGTAAAACATTTATTGTATGTACACATACAAGGCTAAACGGGCTAAGCCTAAATTGTTCAAATTCCTGCCTGCTGTTCTAATAACTGCCTCATTTGTCGAGTGGTTGCAAGCGCGACTGCCGAACGGGAGGTCCTGGGTTCGAATCCCGGGTCGGGTACTATGGGAACTTTCTAGTTTAGAATTTCTAGCAGTGACTCGGAGTCTGGATCTGTGCCCGGTGTATGGCAATAGGCTCACCATCTATTCCATGGAACTTAAACGTTACTGGTGAAATATGGGCGTGTACTGCACTCCTCTGCCTACCGATTCGGAGATTACAGGCGTGATTTTACGTTTTAATTCTTAAAGTGAATTTGTTGCAACAGTGGGATAATAGAAGGATTATTGTTATCGATGATGATGATGATTATAATGATAATGATGATAATGATAATCGACATATATGTACATATAAACATAATAGCATACATGTATGTATAACATGTTAATGAATAATATATACATAAAAACGTCTAAAAATATATTAATGTATTGTAACCCTTCTTTTTATGCGTTTTACGCTACGATTTAAAAATACAAGATTTTTGAAATATTTTCTCAGAAAATTAAATAAATTCTCATTATTTTAACAGTTAAACTCTCTCAAACTTTAACCTCGATATTTCCTTTTGTTTGTCACTAATTACTCCTGGAGCAGGCAGGTTTTTGTGAACCCCTACAGAGATTTATCTTAAAACTTTAAGGCGATTTATAGTTTGTCATTTGTCTACTTAAAAAGTATTACTTTTCCTAATTTCCTTAAATTTTTAATTAACCTAATGCCCTTTTTAAATATTCCTATTTTTCGTATTCCTAAAATAGAGGATTTCTCGTGGCAATGGATGAAAGTCTAAAGCTACCTATTCAAGAACTAATGAGACCTGCCTTTCTGGTGTCAACTGGATAAAGTCAAAATGTTAGAGGGATGGGATTTGAGGAGAAAGCCATCTCATCATAGTATTAATTCATTAATGGAGTGTTAAGACCACGGTATAAATATGAAAACAACTCCGTCCAATACGCAATCACTTTAATGCTGTTTTACGGATTTCAGTGATATTTGTTTTTAGGTAGCCTAGAACTTAAGATATGTCTTTTTCTTATAAAAAAATATCGTCTCAAAATATTGGACACCAAGGATAAAATTAGCGATATGGAAAACCAAAAATTGGAATGCAATCGTTTATGTTTAAAATCTAAAATATAACATTGGAAAACAATACTGGTAACAATTATTACTAAGCAAAGTCTGGATAAAGGATTCAATTATTTCTATGCGATGAACGCGAAAATTATGTCCAATATGTTAACTCAGTGCAACAAACTTGTCGGGAGCAGTTACGAGTGGCCGCTGATTTACCTTTACATTGAAGCACATTAATTATTAATTTTAATTGTGGTTGCCAGCGCGACTGCCGATCGGAGGGTCCTGGGTTCAAATCCCGGGTCAGGTGCTAATAGGTTTTTCTAATTTAGAATTTCTAGTAGTGACTCGGAATTTGGAAATGTGCCAGGTTTATGTCAATAGGCTCACCGCCTATTCCATGGGACTTAAATGTAGCTGGTGAAACGTGGAAGTGTACTACTCTCCTCTGCCTACCCCTTCGGGGATTACAGGCGTGATGTTACGTTTTCTTTATATACATATATACAATATGACTTTTCTGTGCTGTTTCCTAAAGAACACGATAACAATGTGTAGTGTGAGTAGTTATTAAATTTATGTTAAACAAAACAACCAACACTAACATTTACATGAAGCTTATTGTAGAGTAGGTAGATATAAAATGCCACAGTTTTATGGTGTTCCACAGACACGTATGACGCATTAACTGTCTTACGCACACATTTAGATCACTCGTACATACATAAACATACATACACACACATGCACACATACTAACTGTATTTGTGCGCAAAGATAGTTTGTTACATATTGCGATAACAACTTTCTTCGAATATTAGGTAAGGTAAAGATTTTAAATAGTACTACCTTAAAAAACTTAGAGAAAAATAACAATACTGCTTTGAAGTTCAATCCCCCTTCATCACCATACGAATTATCTATATGTGTAGGTGAGATCTATATAGTCTGATACTACAGTCAGAAAAGGACAACATTTCTACGGGGTATCAGTTATTTATTTTAATACAAAATGTTCCTTAAATGTTTATATACATACAAGATTATAAAAATATAAAATAAGAATCGATCCATTTGTCATTCCACTGTTCGAATGTCGGTCTCCTCTCATATTGAGAGGGTTTAGACCATAGTCTGATACGTTAGCCAAGTGTACGTTCGCAGACTTCACACATCTTAGAAACTATTCTAAGATTTGCAGGTTTCCTCACGATGTTTTCCTTCACAGTTAGCAAGTGATTTTTTAATTTAAAACGCACTTTTGTAAAGCGGTGCACGCTATGGATTTGAACCGAGCACCCCCGGAGTGAGAGGCTAAATTCTTAAACACTAGGCTATCACTGTAATACATGATTGCATTATGTATAACCCTAACGTAAGTGTGATATTTTGGGATAAATTTGATAGTTTCACACCTACCCATTCTCCTTCGTGAGTCATTACCGCGGCCCGCCAAAAATATATGATGAGGAATAATTTGAGTAATCAGTACGGCGTACACGAAAGAAAATCTTATAACTCTGGCGTCTTAAATCTGTACATGTATACATATAAATAGCGCTATAATCGCTATAATAAACGCTAAATGTAAATGTCTTTTTGTAATATCAAAATAATCGCTTTTTAATGAAGGCATGTATAATTATATACAGTATATATTATAAAAACGCGACTTTTAACAGTTTGTCTGTATGTTTGTTCCGAATAATCTCCAAAACGACTGCACCGATTTGTGGAAAATTTCATTGATAGATAGCTAATGTCATGAAAAGTAACTTAAACATTGTATTTGATAAAAATTTTTAGGGTACCGCACAAAAAAGTAAAATGCACATAATGCAAAAACTCACGCCAACGAGATCGCGAGCACTGTTAGTGTTCATATACAAAGTAAATTAACCACATTGTAGATACGAGCCCTTTACATTTCCACAACAATGTGCCTGACAGCCAGGTACAATGGTATAAAGAACATAAATCCGTATCCTGTCTTTGCAAAACGAGATCTAACCCATAAGCGTTTGCGTTGATTTTTGAACGAATATACAAATGTAGAGTTTTAGTGCATGTTTATTTATCAAAGCCGCCCATTTGATATTTTTATAGCTCCATTTTCACGGAACATTATTATAGTACTTGCCTACTGGTAACTATACCAAGTAATTCATGCGATATTCGACCTTACTTTGTTGTATTAAGCTTGTAATTTATGTGCGCAAAGCTATTTACGCAATTTTTGCACGTGTTCATTCCATCATTATGATTACATAAATTAGCATACCAAAATATCAATGACGTAATACGTATTTGCCTGAAAGCTGTGATAGGCTAGTGGTTTATAATTCATTCTTCCACCCGACGAATCCCAGGTTTAAATCCTAACACATATTTCTTTCTTTGAAAATATCATGAGCATTTTAATGACAAATATCACTTTCTATCATACGAAATCCGCCAATCCGCACATGACCAGCATGGCAGACTATGGCCTCGCCATTCTTATTCTGAAAGAGCCCCGAGTCCAACTATGTATAAATTGACAAAAAAGGGTTAACGATAATAAAGATGATTTGATTTATATATTCAATAAGATACCAAAAACAAATAATTTCTAAAGGAACAAAGAGATTGCGAAAAGTGAAGACATAAAATACTGAAATATAAACGAACCGGTGGATGTTGCGAGAAGCAATGAGTCCAATTCGCTTGTTCTATTGCGAAAGAGTAAGCGAGAAGCTGTTAATTAATTCATTATATATTGAAATACTACAGGTAATATCAGTTAGTATTAACGAAGCAAAGTAGTAAGTAAACAAACACGACCATAATATCGAGGTAACCTGTAATTAAAGCTACATTCAGTTTTATGACGATGCAATGGTAACCAATTAAAGCTACATTTAGTTTTACGACGATGCCGTGGTAACCAATTAAAGTTACATTTAGTTTTACGACGATGCCGCGGTAACCAATTAAAGCTACATTTAGTTTTACGACGATGCCGTGGTAACCAATTAATAACCAATTAAAGCTACATTCAGTTTTACGCATTATGCTTCCAATATGTGCAATTGAAATGATGCCTTGTTGGTTATTCTTAATAAATAAACAAAATATCAATTTAACATCATGGTGTAAAGAAGGTAGTACATCCGCAGGTATTGTGGCATGAATAATTAACTGAAGATCACAGAAGTCATCGTTATGTCGTGGGTTTCATTTAAAGTCCGCTTCAATACCACAACAAATTCCTGCCTTCCATCACCTCTCCACCTCACCAGCTCATAAAGTACATATGTCTTCTTTTCTTGAAAAAAACGAGAATGCGTCTATTATGTCTGCATTCTCATAATGTTCTTTCGACAACTTGTATGTTTTATCCGTTACTTTGGTTGTTCAGGAAATGTTAATGTTGGATGGGGAGAATTCCATTAAATACACAATTTTTATGCGACAAGATATTCGAAAGGCGTAGTCCTTACGTGTTGCTGATTATCTGTAAGAAGTCCTAAGGAATATTATCAGTTAAATTGACTGAACCACGCTCTTTTTTATACATCAGATAATTTCAAACAGCATGACAGTTTTCCAATTTGAGCGTTTCCCATTATACGAGCAGCTATACAATTCAGCAATTTTTAATTATGACAACAATTTTGCCGTTGAAAACTGTTAGATTCCACAACTTAGAAATTTCATAAATTAATGGCTTTTCAATATAAAATCCATCATTATTAAATGTGTTTAATCTGTGCGTTGTTTTTTCGACGGTCTTCGTTCCTCGCTGTTTAATTTTAATAAAACAAATTTCTTATTTGCCGGGGAAATAACGATTTCTGCTAAATATAAGTAATTTAGGCAGAAACTCGTCGGGATATGCAAATACTTCTTAATGCTACAAACCTTAAGAAGTTACATTAACTTCAACCGTTTCTTCTACGATATTTGCTTTGTGGGCTAATGTTTTATTTATGTATTAACCTAATGGGAACAGGCTATTTCCAGTATTAACGTTAGGTTTTATAAAGATCTAAAACACTGCGGCGTCCATTACGGATATTAACGTCAGCAATTCTAGAAAAATATAGCTGTGTTATTCAAATACTTAATTACGACATTTTTATAACTTAGTTGTGACTAAGGGAAAACTTAACGTTAGATTAAAAGTCAGTTTATCTATCGATCGATCAGTCCACGTATTGAACAACCGATCGATAAATCGGTCGATCAATCGATTGGTTGATCAACCCATCAGTCAAATGACTTCGAGTCAATGACTAAAAAAATTACTCCAATTTTCTTTCTAACTTCAATAGTGCAATTTTTTAATTTACAAATCCATCCAATATTATCATATTTATATATCGTAAGTACAGTGGAAAGCACAAATATGTTAAATATAGTGTTATATAGTTTCAAGTTACACCTATCTCTGGGGGATAATTAAGTCACTTTGTGTAGGGAATTTCGAGCAATGCGGTCCCGTCTTTTAAACCGCTTGTTTTAATACAGCCGTGTTTATGAAGCACGTTATATTTAAGGTTTTATACCCCATTTGTACTAATGTTCGGTCTGAGTAGCCTATTAGAGTTGTTAAGTTTCACGTAAATAAATATGTATATTTTATATGCCTAAATAGATTTTTTAAAACTTTGCCAATGGCTTGCGGATTCCATGTGGATATTCATATATTCCAATTTCTAAATATATTGTTATTATTGGTCTCGACATATCATTATGGACGATATCATTGCGCCAGATACAAATTAAAATCTAAATATTTTATAACGATGTTTAACCCTTGATGGCAATAGGCCCTTCACCTATTCCATGTTTCGTAAACGTAACTGGTGAAACGTGGGAGTATACTACATTCCTCTGCCTACCCCTTCGGGAATTACAGACGTGATGTTATGTTTTTTTTAACCCTTGATTCTTCCGTATGAAATCAAAACCTAATATACTCATAGATACACAAACAAGGCTAGATATGTTCTGTATTTCCTATACATCGTTATTGTTATTCGGGCTCTAAACTGACACTCGACCCGGCAAGTACAGTCTGCATAAATGCCAATTAATTTCGCCAACGCCGCTTAATTGTCTTGCTTCTGATTGTAGAGCAAGCTTCCATAGATACGAATAAAGGTGCTGTTTCATCAAGGCTGTGCATATTCGGAGCGATGACAAATTAACTAGTTTGTAGGTCCTAGTGGCTTAGCTCTGTTACTAGTAGTAAAGAAATCTAACCCAAATGTATAAAATGTTAAGTTAAGCGCTATTTAGGTTTATTTAAAAAAAAAATTCGCCCCCTATTTTTTCACCCTTAGAAGTGGTATATGTTCTTCAAATTTAACTGCAACCAAACGGAAAATGTACCTTGTCAAACAAAAAAATAGTTTTCTCGATAGCTTTATAAATGTGGAAACTCTAAGGTGACAGTGAAAAAATTAAGGAAATTGATAACCTCCAATTTTTACGAAGCTAGTTAAAAAGGCACACAAAGTACAAGCTCACATGAACATAATGCATAAACTTAATACATACATAATCACTAGAAATAACAAATAACATTAATTTGTTTTTTAAATTAATAAATTTATAAAAAACATTATATGTATTTATGTACGTAAATTAAAAGATTGCGCAACATTATCATGGTCATAATCATTCATAACTAAATGCATTTGTCAATGTCATTAAAAATTAACTCTATATTTATGTAAACATTAGACATTTTGCAAGGAGCTTAAATAAAAAAAGACAAAACCAAATTTAAATATGTGGAGTGTACGACTTGATCACTCATTTTTTCTTCTTTCTCTTCCTCTCGTTTTTATTGCAAAGAATATATCTCTACAGTGTTAGTCTCACTATATCTATAGTCAAAAATCAAAAAGTACAGATTAATAGATGACATGACTTCTTGACATAAGTGTCTCGATAAAATTCAAACCTAAAATCTACAGAATTTTGACCATTGGATAAGCATTCGTACAATTTAAACTAAAAAACAGCTTATAATGGGTGGTTGCATAAACACAATGACTGTTTACATCAAACGCTTATCTTGTTTCCACACATTCATGCGACGTAAGCCAATATGGTAATTCATATTACACAAACAATGTTACTATTAACATGGCTGCTCAATATGTAACATGCATGCGCGCAACGTGCATGCGTGGAACGTGCATGCATAAAACGCGGCGTAGCTACGCAATGCGTCCATTGTTTCGCATGTGATGTTTATCAATTGATAGCATTATGGTAGAGCGTTGATAGTTTCGTAACAATTGACGATTGGACACGGCTTGCGAAGCGAAAGCGCGATTGTAGAGCTAAATACTCTTACATGAGTAAAGTTGTAGGAACTAGCTGTTAATTTATTGTTGATTAACGAGGTTTATACAGTGAGTAGGATATATGTAAAGCTAAAATATAAAGATTAAAAGATATATTATAAAATCGTGCGGTTGCAACGGCAAGAGTTGTAAAGTGAATGCGCGATGTGTTGATAACTACTAATTAACCTCTCCCCCCTTTTCCCCGCTATTGAACCACTGTTCTCCCCACTTTAATATTGACCTCCAGTATTGTTCCTCCCTATTTCCCCCACTACCTTGACCCCCTGAAACTTAAAATCAATTGAACATCCAGGCCGAAATTGAAGCCATGTAACGATATCATCAATATGGCTCGAAGTTTATAATTTGGAAATTCCAACAGCGAAGTTCGTCCTAGTTCTGCCTGGAGGATGTCCTAATTCAACGATATTGTAGAATTGAAACTTAACAATTTAAACTACAATGCTGGTTTTAAAATCCGTAACTCTGGGCCTATAACTTTATGATAGATACACATTGTCTTTTAAATATGTATAGATTTTGCTACTCAAATATCCAGACTAGCTAAAAGGATTATAAAGAATTTTGGTTTTATTTTTAGTAGTGGGTTAGAGACTGGATATGTGCCCGGGGTATGGAAACAGGCTCACTATGTTTACCATTGTGGGACGTAAACGTAACAGGTAAAACGTGAGAGTGTACTTCACTCCTCTGCCTACCCGTCTGAGGCATGCAAGCGTGATTTTACGTTTTTTATGTTTTAAATATCATCCGAACATATTCAACACATTAACCGTTATGTTAGACATGGATCTCCTCTCAAAATGAGAACAATTAAGGCCACAGGCTAGTACAAAACTAAATGAGGGTTTCATTTTATTAATTGCATTACGTAACTTCCGGTACATAACATAAAATTCTTACGTCACTTCCTGTACGTATGCCGGATATAAAAGCCTCGTAAATACTACAGCGGGATATTAATGAAGGCATTTATTAATGTCTTCTCTTGAAGCTTTTGTTCGTTTTCGTTTTGTTTGATGTCACTTAATTACTTTTTACGATATATGAGTAAACCTGAAGTAATGTATGTATATAAGGAAAATAGCGTAGTGGTTTAGAATTTAACCTTCCACTCCGGGATTTCGAATCATACCGCCCATATTTTAAAATTAGCTAATATTTAATGCCCCTTGCTGCACCATTGAAGGAAAACGCCGTAAGCAAAACGCACACCTTAGAGTTCTCCGTAAACCTCTTCGAGGCGTACGACTGTTAAAGCAGAGTTAAGCCGCAATTGGCCAGTTGGCGAAATATAGCCTTGTCTCTTCTCTTTCTCTGGAGTTCCATCTCTAACAGTGCATCAAGATTAAATTTCAGATATTGCTCGATATTAAAATTGTATATAACTGAAATAAAAATAATGGTTGCATAATCATGCGATCTTAAATTTGTATTGAAAGATCAATTCTCTTCATTTAATAAAAATCTTGCACTAGTTAAATAGTTATACCTGCCTCGTTGGTCGAGTGGTTGCAAGCGCCACTGTCGATAGAGTAGTAATCGGTTCAAATCCCGAGTCGGGTAATGCTAGATTTTTCTAATTTAGAATTTCTAGTAGTGACTCGGAGTCTGGAATAGTGCCT